>JASSUY010033580.1:0-21521 GCA_032466535.1 Forpus xanthops
AGATATTGGAAGGCTGCTATGAGGTCTCCACGCAGCCTTCTCTTCTCCAGGCTGAACAGCCCCAACTTTCTCATCCTCTCTTCCCACTTTGTAGTAGGAAAGAGATATCAGAGTCATAGACATACTGGTTGGAAGAGATCTCTTCAGGTCACCTAGTCCAAGCGCCTACTCTAAGCACAACTACAGACAAGACCAGACCAGGTCAATCTTATCTTTATGTAACCGAGTATTGAAAAGACTCCAAGGACAGAGATTCTCCCCCCATGGAGGCTGTTCCACAGCTGCAATAAGCCTCTAAAAGAATATTTTCCAAATTTCCTACCTAATCCCCTGGCCAAAGCTTGTAGCTACTGACCCCTGCTGAACTGTTCCACACTGCTGGGAAGATCCAAGGTGCAATAGTCCCCTCAAGTTTTCATGTGAAGCCATGTGCCCTAGCCCTGACCTTCTTGGTTTACCCTCCACTGGATCCTGCCCTGATTTTTCAACATTCCTCTAGAACTGGGAAGAAATTTAATCTGTGTGCTACATACTGAATTGGGCCTGACATAGTGCAGTGTGAAGTTTGCCTGTTTGTGACGAGAGGACACTACTAGCTCCCATTTAACTTGACATCCATTGCCATTCCCAGGTCTCTTCCAGCAAGGCTGCTACTCAGCCAGTTGGTTCCCAGCCTGTACTGACCATGCAGTAGGTCCATACCACAAACAGAATTTTATTCTTCTTGTTGGTCTTGTGGGCCCAGAAGATCCCACTCAAGATTTACCATTTGGTGTGTCAATCGCTCCTCCTTATTCTGCATTCTCTAGAAATAAGGGGAGGATATAGTCTGTCCTCCACTTGCCACCAGCTACCAAATACTATTCGTTTGAGCCTGGTAAAAATGCAACATTCAAATCTTACATTCCTTTCATCAGGACACACTTCCTCAGCTTCCAAACAAGAATATTGCAGGACAGTGTCAAAAGCCTTCCCAGCCCTCCTCATCCATATTACTTTCTGCAATGAAATGGTTGACTATCAAACCAAACTGACTGAGAACAAGCTGTCCTGAGTAAATCTACATTTGCTGGTCCTGAGTACCTTGTTGGCCTTCATATGCTTAGAAACAGACCCCGAGAGGCCACATCACATCATCTTCCCATGACAAAGTTTGAGCTGCTCAGCCTGTAACCCCTTGGATTCACTTTCTAACCTTAAAGGGGCACATTGCATCACCTTCCTCTCCACCTTCTCTACAACAGCCTGTCACAGATGACGGACACTTGCCCCACTACCTCTGCCAGCTCTTTCATCACCTCTTAGGGAAACCTACTACATGGAATGGAAAGCTTTCAGCATTAAATGTTCTTGAACCTATTGCTCCTCCAGTACTTACTGGCCCTTTGCTTCCTCAACAGTGCTGGTATGCATAGACTTGGGGTCAGGCTTTGCTCATGAAGACTAAAGGAAAATTATTTCAACTTACTGCATCTCATTCACCAACAGGATGTCCATTCCATTCAACATCGGTCTAAATATTTTCTCCAGGTTACCTTTAGCTGATGGAATCCCTATTTATACTATTTCCTAGTTTTAGCTTCAACTGAGCTTTGACTTTCCGGTTATCCCTACAGCCTAAGCCATGTTTTTACTCCTCTGATGCCTTTTCCTATTTTTACATAGCTTGTTACAGGCAAAAGTACTCCAGAGGATGGTATATGCAAAAATATGAGTTACCTACAACACAGCTCCAAAACGCATACATTTACTTCCAGACAACCAGTAAAGCAGGCTTGTTTAAAAGGCAAGATTGTAGCTCACTTTGCATAGTAAAAAGCAAATCTAAATTGAAAAAATGACTGGCTGTGAGCAAGTAGAGGAGCAACACTTCAGCTCTTATCTCAGCAATTCAATCTCTCCCTTCCTGCCCTTCTTATAAAATCCCCAGACAAAAGATACTGAAAATGTGTTAAAATAGTTGCAGTAATTCCAAACCACAAAAATACTTCTTTCCTCAAATCAGTGTTTTAATTTGTTACTTAAACAGAGCTATTTTCACTTTAACTGGATGCCTTCAAGCATTATGATCCAAGATTTGTGTCTGCTGCAGTGCGAGATCTCTTCTAGGCACAACATATGCCTCAAATGCGACAGAAAAGCTGCCTATTAAACCTTCCTGGGAGACCTGCACCAGTCTGCCTGCTGTACCCCAGAGGTGTTCACACTCTCACCTACCCAGTGTTTCATTCTGTAGATTAAAAGGCTCACTGTGCTCATCTGCCCTTTTGCTAGCCCTCTGCCTGACATAAGAAGATGGCAAATGGCAAAGAGGGAAGTTATTCCAGATGAAATGTCACATTCAAGGAATTGTCACTTGACCTGAGCAAGCAGTTTGTGTGAAAAACTGGCGCACTTTTACCTCCATGCACAAGTCTCTGAACACAGAGGAAAATAGCAGAATCATGCCCAGGTTTTGTTCTTCAGAATTTTCTTTGCCTTTAACAGACTGCTGTGAAGTTTGTGCACAAAAGCTTTGCTGGTATATTAAGTCTCCACATAAAATCATACTATCAACTAGGTTGGAAAAGACCTTTAAGATCATCAAAAGTCCAACCATTCCCCCAGGACTCCCAAGTCCACCACTAAACACCATCACCATCTTCATTCATTGAAGGATAAACTGCTTTGCTGATAATTATAACCCACGGATATCCAATGAAGTGCACTGATGGCAAAAATAATTTCTTCTCAGATACATAAGTTAAACCCATATGCTTTATCTTGATGCAGTAGATCTTTTAACTATGTGGGTTTCTTCCTACTGCTCACTTAGGGTTTAAAGTTGAGCATCATCATTTTGAAACCAAAATTACTGCATTGCTAAAGTCCACCAGCTAAGCCCCAAAATTCTTACAGGGCTAAAACACCTTCTGAACTAAATAATGTTGAGCTTTTGTCTAATCACACAGATGACATTGCAAAACCTTTGGGCTACCACATTTAGTGTTAAGACATGTAATTTACATATCTTAGTTTACATACATAACCTCCAAATTATTCCCACCCCTGCAGGCCTCTGCTAAGGCAGAGCCACAAACCAAAAATATACATAATAGTAAGAAGTTCAGACAAACCAATGAAGGGACGAACGGAGCAATGATTCCACCAACACGGGAAAACATGGAGCAGGCACCCATTCCAACATTTCTGAGAAGCAAACAAAAGTCCTTAATCAGTGACATTTGCATACCGAAAAGGGACATCAAGCAAGGAAGACACCCCATACTTCAGTCATGATCCCAACCACATTATCTGACAAAGTCAAATATAAGTGAAAGAATCCAAAGACAGGAATTAAAACATGCTTTCTGCTTAGAAGTAAAAATGCCTTGCCTGTTCAGAATTCTAACATACATATAGAGGAGTAAAGAGGTGCAATTTCAGTTAACGTACCTTCCCTGCCTGAGACTTTGGCTGAATTCCTTTATCCAAATCCTATTTATGAGCAGACTTGCCCACCCACAAAAAACACCACAGTATAGTTTCACTGGTGGCAGATCATCACCAACAATATCTGCTTAAAATATGTAATAAAATCACATCCATACAACAGATGCTTCTATCTGTTCTGTCAGCACAAGCATGCAGTACTCCTGCCTCTAGTTAGTGAGACCTATGGCCCATGAAGTACCAAGTTAATGTCACAAAGCTTATTGACCAGCCATCTTCAGTGTTGCTGGTTAAGCAGACATGAATATTTAATAGAATTGTGTGGCTTATAAAGCACTGAAAAAGTTAGGTATCACTCATTAAAGTACCAGCAATACTATTGTTATCCTCACTAGTGGAGAGAGGGCTGTGAGCACACCAAGCAGCCAAAGGGCTATTTTACTGCTATATAAAGAATATGATTAGCAAATTTGAGGGAAGAGAAAATGAAAGGGGAAGAAGTAGAGCATGTAATATCACGTATAATCATTATACGTAACTGAATACCTCAAATTAAAAGGATTAGTTAAAAGAAAAAAGAGAGGTAAAGGTGATCAGGTAAGAGACTGAAAAAAATGAGGACCTTAAAATTAACCTGTGTTACCTGATCACTGTGGGATAAAGTTCAGATGTGTAGATGTAGACAATGTTAAATGCAGCACTGATTGTCAGTTTCCCCAGCAAAGACAGAGAGCGACTATTCACCACTGCGAACACTCCAGTATCTGACAGAGAAAATGTGATCCTTGTAAGGCTTTTGAGCACTCAAATACATCTCTAATCATTTCAATCGCACAACAGCATGGAGTGAAAAGAAATCCACTGAAGAAATCTGCTGACAGCCAAGCGGTTTTCCATTAAAGGACAGTTTGTCCAAGGTGATCTATACCTTCAAGTACAGAATGAAACATAGGCTCTGATACTGCTCGTTAGAACAGCCAGTGCTTGCTTACTTATACCAAGCACATCAGAAGACACCTTACAATACCTATCAAGGAAGGCTACAGAATAAACCACTACTGCCTTGAATAAATCATGTTTCCTAAGGCACTTTGCTCCTGGCCAACTTCAGCAGCTCAGCACACAGATTATTTCCTGGGGTCTCACAGTCCTCTGCTCTGAAAATCTCTTTCACATGTTGTACTTGAACTAATATGCAAAATGTACGTGGTATCAGGTACCAGCCTAACCAGAATATCTGAGTTTGGGCTCTAGCATCTGGATTACTTCTGGAAACCTGGGCTGCTCCTCTTTAAAAGTTTCACCTATTAGATTCATAGCCATCTAGAGTAACTTTGGCACTATATCATACGTGTTTAATCCTTCTGAATCATGCTTCAAACATTTGCGGCTTTCTCTCTCCTTACGGAGGTGTTAAACATGCTGAATCTTACAGATTTAATGAAATCTTACAAGCTGAGGTGAATTTATTCACCTAGTTTTAAAAAGAAAAACCACTCATGGTATAAATTTGGTTGTAACCTGCTGAAGAAATTCAGAAATGAGCACAGTGTGTCTTTACAAAAAAAGACATTTAATTTCACATTTCTTAAAAAACCCTTGCTTCAGAAGATTTTCAGACCTCTCTTGAAATACATACATGCGGCCACATTACTAATATCACAGTTACACCAGTCTTTAACATTACAGAGCAGTGAGGAAAAGATGGAAACTTGCCCCAAGATTCAATTTGTAAGATCTTTTGATGTTGGTCTTCCACTTGGAGAGATAAATACAAGTTGCATGCATACTACATACACCAACACATCATTTGGCTTATGGAGATACCCCAAAGAGCATCAGTCTTTGGGATTAAGTAAGAAACACTGGAAAGGAGTGACTGATGTGATCAGAAATACAGGGCAGAATCCAAAGACAAGAGCTCAAATCCAACCCTTTCCAACAAGCTTTCCTTAAGGAAACCTTCTTAGGAAGGTTGGTGCTTAGCCTTTTTGTGAGTTACCTCCTCTGGCTTCAAAAACTGGGACTCACGTGGTATGAACCTAATCCGGTAACAACCATCAAATTCTTCGGTTAGAGGATGCTGTGTTTAACAATTCTCATCACACATTCCAGAAACAAAAGGAAATATTTACCTTTCTTTTTAGGAAGAAACATGACAATAAGACAAGCCAGTCCTCCCAGGAACAGAAATGTGCTCAGTGTTCGCTTCCGACCAAACCTGATGTGCAAGGATAGCAAAGCTTTATTCTGCATTAGATCTGTAGTTTGCAGAGCAATAAGTCCTCTAAACTCATGTTGCCTCTTTGTTTGCAGTTGAGAATCCTGAATGCCATCTCCCACAAACACTTCATCTCACACTTTCGAAGGGGCTTCTAATGCCCTCTTAAAATGAGCACCAAGAAGTCAACCACTGCATATAAAGACAACTTCTAGGATTCTGATTTGTTTCCTACTGTGTGTGCACATTTGTAAAGCTCCTCAGGAGACACAGAGAAAAGACTGAGAGGTCAATTGCACAAAAAGTGAAAGATGTTGTCCAGAGTATCATGGCTCAGGAAAAGACGCAACATCTGAATCAACAGCTCTGCTCACATACTAGTGCACACAAGCAACTATTACATGAAACCACACAACAGCTGCCGTTGAGTTGAGTTGCAACCGCTCTGACTTAACAGCAGGAATGCAGACTAGGACAGAGGTGGGAAGAATGCCATCTTGTGTTAGCATGAGGTTAGCACAGCTCCGTTCAACTGATCCATGGGATCAGCATCATCTGAGCCAAATTCAGAAAGCTCATTAATAAGTGAGCTACTGAGAACAAGTTAAACTTTATTTGAAACAGAGACATATCAATAACACCTTCAAATTTAAGCAGGAAGCTCCACACAACAGATATAAACTAAGAGATGCAATATACAGGAAACCCATCTTTGGGTAAAATTGTTAACAAAATAAAACCCTGAATGGGTTCGGGTTAGTAAATTCCACACTTACCATTTTTGGTTAATCAAGTAAATACAGATTGGGTACGCTGGGATTTCTATCAACCCTGAAAGGGCTAAATTGGCATAAATACTTCCACCCAAGTCACCCACATTTAGGGTAAGACCATAGTAAACCAAGCTGCACACAAACCTGCACAAGAGAAAAAGAATAAAATCAGAGCTGCCACTTCACCTGCCAAATCAAAGCATCAGTCTGGCAAAATCACCATAAACCATAGTTAGAGTTTCAGGTTTAACATTTTACCCTACAAGTATATTGTGCTTCCTAGGGAAAGAAACCATTTTGCCTCTGTATAGACCCAATTCCTGACTTGTTACTCAGTTAAGCTTAGGACTACACTTGAGAAGAACATGCATAAACCAGAATCAAATTAAAATATGACTGTATTATTTGACTTGAGAAATTATGCCTTGGTCCTTTTTGGCTTCATTAGTTTCCACTTTCCTCCACACATTTCCAGTTGTGTGTGAACCCTTTCTCAAGCAGTTCAGATGACACAACCACCTTCTTTTAATTTCTATATCCTGGTCTAGTTTTATTCATTCCCATCTTTTTTCTTTTGTATCACTGCCTGGCTGTCATCTTTACAGAGAGGAAAGGAACTGGTAACGAACTCATCTTGCAGGAAATCAGCAATTCTCATTTAAGGACCAGAAAAATCAACTAGCCTGCAGTAACCATTTTGGAAAAGCAACAGGAAAACAGCACTGTGTTGTCTACTAACAAAACGATGCCATTTGTTTTTTTCTCAACCAATACATCTTCCTCAAACATATGCATTATAAAAACAAATGTATGAACAGAAATGCCAGAGGACTCATGCAGCACATTATACACAAGGTTTATTTCAAAGTGGCAACAAAAAGACCACAGGGCTAGCAGAGATATCTGTAGCAAAACAGGCACTTTTGGAATCAGATTTCTGCTGGTGACTAGAGCATCATGGGTTGAACATGTTCATCTGAATTAGGCTAGCCCCCTGTTAATGGGCTAACAAAACCAAGAATAAAGCCATGTGACTGGAAGTACTGACACAGCATGGGGCAAAGAACAGTATGACTAACCTCAGCAGCCTTTGAGGGTCAGAAAAGAAGAGGTACTTCTCAACTAATTTGAGACTCTCAAAGCATAAGAAAAATGCAGAGATAAAACACCTCAAAACTAGACTGGCAAAATGGCTTCCTGTTAGAAATGCACTAAGGAAATACTATAATAAAAGGATCATTTTTAGGTACAGGGTCCCTAATCATACAGGCAAAGTATAACCTGCAGGATGAGCAATGTTTTCTCTCAAAGACTTCAAAGAGGCAGCAGGAACACAGCTGGGCCTAGAAAGTATTTCAAGTACCAGGTAAACATCATGATCAAGGTGCGTCCCAAGAGAATCTTGTATCGGAACAGGTCCAAGAAGCTGCCAGCCTCTCTGGAGCTCCTCTCTGCTGGGAGTTTCAATGAGAAAGTGCACTTCTGCTTGCGGTTCCTCTTTGCGATGAGGTAGAGGGCATCTTCTGCTTCATTCAGCCGGCCTTGGGAATAGAGCCAGCGGGGGGACTCTGGAATGAATCTGAAACACACAGAGACAGCTTTGGGATTTTTCTTTCCGTGAGGATGACTTGCCTATGGAAATGAAGCTGAAATGCATTTCAGTGTAACAAAGAACTTTTCAAACAGCCCTTCGGGTATAAAATTCACTTCCTGAAACAGAGACAAGGCATGTTGAAAGGAAAGGGAACATAAATCGCATGCAATTTAAGATACCAAGAAGTTACGTTGAATGTATACATATATACACATACATTATGCAGAATACTACAAGTTACAGTATCACTAGGATCCAGTCTTCAGAGAATTAAGGATTCACCACATTGCTACAAGAAACAATGTTTCTGTAACACAAACTTGCTGTCTTCCATTTCTGATTTCCCAACTTTTCCCTCAATTCTATCCTGTAGACAGGAAGGCTGAGGCTATGCAAGGGTCATGCTCTTGCTGCCCATGTGCGTTGTTCACTTGATAGAACTGTAACTCCACACAGCCTACAAAACAAATCTATTGCTTTCAGATTCCCAGAAGTAATTTAAGCTTTAGTCTTTTGCCAGAAGCTTTTTAAGATTTTTTGCCTCTGACCAGAAGTGACATTTTCCCTTTAAATTTAAAGGAATGTGAATCCAAGCTTTTATAAATGAAAACAGAGTATCATATAAATGAATAAAGCTTGGAAAGGAGTAGGTTTTCTTTCCCACAATAAAAAAAGCCCCCAAACTTGTAGTATTTCCTGCACAGAGTCATTTTTAAGCAATGTAGGAGGAAGGCGGTGTGAAGCCTTGAATAACGAAGTCCTTTCCTGTACTTAGATAAGCCTCTGAGCACAGCTCTGAAGTCCCATGAATGAGGCACTTCAAAAGACTGTATGTATCAATCTGAAAGCTAAAAAACTTGTTGGTGGCCTCAAACACCACTAAGTTTGGAAATCTGAGAAGTGTCATCTGTGTCTTTTACTTTGTGAACAGCCTCTAAGACTCTTCCCTAAGTTCTGATGCTTCCTTTTGCAAGGGTGTACTGACTCTCTAGCAAAGAGTTTTACTCAAGAAGCTACTGAGGTTAGAAGGAAAAAACCCTTAAGTTTAAACAGCAGCTGAAGTAATTTTCTTCTTTCAGTTCCTGAGATTTTAGTGTCAGGAAGTATGTGAGAACACTGCATCATATAGCTTTCAGTGCTGGAATCCACAAACACAGACCCCTACTATCTTAATAAAGAAACATTCTTCCTATTCCTTCTTAATTGTATTTGAAAAAATAAAAGGAAGCTGCCTATTTTTTCTTTCACATTACCTTTAAGACTGCATGAGCAAGGAATTTTGATGCTGTTCCTTCTGTATTAGCACAATTGTAAGAGAAGCATCATATTATCATAAACCCACATAAATATTTCTGTATCTCTTAACATAGAGTCATGCAGCATACCAGACTAGTTCAGACCTACGCATACTAGTTAAAGAATAGGATGTGCTTCTACACCACTCGAGACTCATTTAATCTACAGTGATAATGCATACAGAATACAGAGCACACTTACAGTTTCAAATACTGCAGAATACTATTTAAAGAAAGAACAGAACATGGGGTGGTAGAGGTTGAGAGAAATACCTTCATTACACCCTTTCATGCCACCCTAAAAAGGCACCATGACTTAGTAGTTTGGTTTCTACAATGGTTTTGTTTGTTTCTTGGTTTCGACATCTTTCTTGATAAAACTCAGTTTGAAAGATAACTTACAGAGAGAGGAGGAAGACGACAGTTCCTTCCAGGTTAACCACAACTGCCAGCGTTCTCCAGGAACGAATGAAGTACCCTAATAACGCATACTGGGCAATTCCCACAGCGAAGAACAAGCCACCAATAGAGCCTAGCATACAATTAGAAACAAAACAAAGCGTTATTATTCCTTTAAGGAATATTACCAACTCTCAACACATGGAATCAAACAGAAACGAACGCTTCATTAAGAAAAATTAGCTCAGCAACACAGGCAAAACCACAGCTATTTGACCAAAGAATATTGTGTCCGTCACCAATGCAGGGCAGAAGTATTACACCTAACTGCAGATATCAGTACAAGGCCAAATTACTCTTCTGAATCCTCGTCACCCAAAGCAGCCCATAAACAATTGAATCTTGTAATTAAAAATGTATGTTCCAGATTTCTATGTGTAAAAATAAACACTAAAAACCATTAGAAAACTGATACTTTCAGAAATATAGTATTCACCTGTAGCTCTCACAATTTATAAGATACCCTATTTTAAAACAATCTCATCATAGCACTTCTGGACTTCATCACAGACTGGATGAGGCCCCAAAGCCACAATGGAACAATTTATACACATCATATCTGAAGGACAGCTTCAATCCTAACAACCAAGAAAGTTACAGGTGTCAGTATCTTCTTTCCTAAATTCTAAGGTTGATTACCCCATGGCAGTTGTCTCATCATCCCATTATATAAAGTGCTTGATTTTTTTGAGAACTGCCAGGAATGAAAGAACTGATATTTAGCATACAAACACTAAACTCCACTTAGCATAGTCCAACACTGTGACAGATAGAGCTCAGCTATCATGAACTTTGGATAAGTAATTTAACTGTCTAACATTCACAGGGGATGTTTCAACTGGACCTTTGTCAGCTTCAGTGATGCAGAAACCTGAATTGCCCCAAGTCATCTACTGTGTTTGTCTAAGGTTCATATTAAACAAATCAAGACTTAGACTGTGGTCACACAGATGCTCAAGCAGAGTTAAATCTGCAGCTGCTATGGTGTTAGCTCTGCTGTGTTAAGTGGTGTGTAAAACTGAAATCTATCTGGCATTAAAGACACTGGCACTCAAGCTTTACCTGCTAATGCCCAGTAAGCAGTACCCACACACTCATTCAGTAGAACAAAGGCCACCAGTGACATCCCGCCATTCATCATCCCTACCAAGAAGCGAGAGATGGCAAAGAATTCGTAGGAGGGTGAGAATCCATTTGCAATGGCAAACAAGATGTCAAGAGCAAAACCTAGAAAACAAAGCAGAAGGTTTCATTTCAGAAGAGTACCTAAAGAAAAGCAGAAGCATCTATCAGCATCTTTACTTGAAGTTCAGTGGTATCTGTACTAAGGAAGCAGTCAACAACTACAATACAGGTTTGGGCAGAAATGTAAGTATCTACAGTCAGTATCATAAATAGGGGGACACTGGTTCCTGACAGTTAGCTTGCAGTCGTAGACCTTCATATTCAATTCAGAACAGACTTTTTTCATATACTCAGAATCACTATCTGGCTCCAGTTAAGCTGGTTTGATATTTATCCCCATATCGAAGACACAGATGAAATACATGATCAAGTATCTCTCCTCTCATTCTTGGAAAGTAGTTACTCAAACTAGAGATGAGAAACATGACCAGGGAGCAGTATATGGGGAGTCTGCACTGCATAGCAGGCCCACCTTTATCTGCTTTAAATGAAGTTTTCCTTTAAGAAAAACAATCTGTTTCTACCTCTACATGCCAATCCATTGACTTCACAAATATAACCATGAAACATGAAGTCCCAAATTTTGTTTGATCTGGGGGCAATAAAATAGCTTTTGAGCTTTAAAACACAATGAAGAACACATACATAAAATTTGCCTCCTGTCTGCACATTTTAATAAGTACAGAAAATTCCTTGCAGGTTATGCATTAAGAACATCGCCAGTAAGTTACCAGGAATATTAATTGCAACATGTGGATATCTCATGAGCATGATATGCATGAGTGTAAGCCCTTATGGTATGACTCCTATAATCCAGAACACCTCCCAGATATTCAGATGGCGACTGAATAGACAAATACTAATTTCTTGTACCTACTTATATTCCTGAAGTATACTGGAAGGATAAAACAAAACCAAGTATTACAGCAATATGATTCACTGCTGCATGTTAAGCTCTCAGCAGAAACTGGGCTCTTGCCACTTCTTCAGAGCCACACAACCTCCACTTAACTCATTTTGTTAGGTGGTAGTGGTTACCTGCAAGATAGACTTTCTTCCTCCCAAAGCGATCAGACAGCTGGCCAAAGGAGATTGCTCCAACAAACACACCACTGAAGTAGAACGAACTGGCAGCACTCACTTTGTATGATGTGTTACCGATTAAAAACCACTGGATGGAGGAAAAAGAGTGAATTAACCACAATCCAAGCAGTTCAGCAACAGGTAATAGCTGAGGGGGAATGACACATACTTTAAGGAAGATCAGACTTTGCGTAAATATCCTGAGCATCACATTCAGTCACCAAACACAACTGCGGTCTCCCAGACTCACTGGGTGGTACTAACCAATAGCACAGTTCCCCCAAATCATGTGTAGTTCTTTAATTCTAAAATCCAGGACAAATCCCTTGGAATACTGTCATTTTTCCAGCCTTCTCCCAGTCTTCCTTTTGTTGCCTTTTCTCACATAAATTAACTCAGACTCTGTCCTATCTCATGACACTATGTAGATACACCACTATCTTCATTTTTGCATAGTGTATGTCCAAAGATAACCCTGTATATGCTCCTCCCTGTAGAACCACAGAATGCTTTGGGTTGGAAAGGACCTTAAGATCATCCAGTTCCAATCCCCTGCCATGCACAGGGGGGCCTCACACTAGACCATGTCACCCAAGACTCCATTCAACTTGGCCTTAAACACTGCCAGGGATGGAGCATTTACCACTTCTTTGGGCAATCTGTTCCAGTGCCTCACCACCCTCACAGTAAAGAACTTTATATCTAACCTGAACTTCCCCTGTTTAATGTATATGCTCATACACTTCTTTCTGAGAGTCTTGTCACTGAGAAACACTTTGGTAGCATTAACCAAGTTTTCTGGTATCGGAAATACTCATCTCTTTTATAGTGTACTTAGTGTCATTTCCAGTTCTTCTCTATTCTAAATACAAGCCTGACCTCCACATTTGATCCTTATAGACTTCATGTCTCAGGCTGAACCTGACAGGAAATTCCCCTCCACACATCTGTAGAATGGACATATGCCATGCTCTCACTGTTCAAAAGTTATGGAGTTTTTAGAATACAAAAGGAAATGTCTTGTGCTCTTTACTTTTTCCACTCTTCTTGCATCTTGAGATAATGTTTCCTTTTAGTGACACCCAACTTTTCTTCCTCTGCTGGTAAGCTCGTGATTATGTCATTATCCCTGTAATAACACTCTAATCTTCTCCTC
The DNA here is from genome assembly GCA_032466535.1 of Forpus xanthops. Taxonomy (NCBI): domain Eukaryota; kingdom Metazoa; phylum Chordata; class Aves; order Psittaciformes; family Psittacidae; genus Forpus; species Forpus xanthops. The sequence goes on from JASSUY010033580.1 coordinate 13,199, forward strand.
ATAATCCTCTCTTCCTCTACCAAAATCCCATTAGATATCCTTTCTAGCTAAGCTTATATTATTTCAAAGCACAGTTACAAACTACTTCACCATGAGTGCATAGCCATGCAATTAAACTTCACTAAGATTAGGGAGCTAGCAAAACAAAATCATTCAGAAGCTCCAAGAAAATAAACTTGCTCACTCTCAGTATATGCTTCATCTTGAATTGTCACTTTAATGGTGAGGTGTTTACTGATAGAGTAGGTAATGTGCACATAAAGCATCAACATCGACAAAATTCACTTCTAAAACCAACCACATGACCAGAAATCAGCTTTTGAAGCTTCTCTAGATTTTAAAAACAATTCTCAGAGAAACACATTCCTGTAATAATAGCAGATGAGATTCATTTGATCTTGAAATAACATGGCAGCCAGTGTGCTCTGGAAGAGTTAGAGGAACCAGACCCTAACTTTTGGTATAAAAAAAGCTGCCAACACTCAAGATGCTTTCTGAATCACTCAGGGATTAAGGGATAATTTGGTTGCAAAGCAATAGTTGTGCTGCAGATTAAACTCAACAGCTAAGCAGTCCTCTAAAGGGCTCTAGGCTTTCCTCTTCTACATAAAGCACGTTACATATATAAGTTTGATATTCACAAATTAACCTTTTTATATTGGGTTATTTTTCAGTGTCAGTTTTCAATGGCCTCCTCATTAGGAAGTGATGTCACAAAACATGCATGAAAAACATCCTCCTCCAAAGCAGAAAAAGCTTCTTTATACATCAGTAATGAAATTAGTGATGAGAATCACCAAGTAAGTGCGACCTCATTTATTTAGCCCATAACTTCCAAATACACCACATATTCAGGTAACAACTTTTAAGGAAATGTATTTTAACAGTAGGAAATGGGAGAGGTAACAAGATTTTACACACATGGGCCTTTATGGAGAAGTATGTTAAAGAACTACAAAGCAGGATCTACAGAAGTTACCTTGAGATTTCTTTTTGGTTTGTATTTTTCAAGTAAGCTTTGTTCTTTATCTGCATTTCTTATTTACGCAACTAAAACACACAGAAATATAAAGTTTAAGTCCTAAAGCACTCACGGGCTCCACAAACATGTCTGACATGTCAAGTTGAAGATTCTTGGATAAATAAAGAGCAAAAAAGAAAAAGCTTAGAGAAAGTTTGAAAACCTTTCTGCACTTTAAATCATGCTTAAGCAATTCCGCCACCCATTAGGATTTTAAATTCAGTAGTGGCATAAATACTCATATTCTCTTTATCACGAGAATGAGCAGCAATGCCTGCTATACATAACTGCTTGGAACTGTTCCAAAGCTGGCAGTTTTTATTAATGTGCTCCTAACCAATAAAGTGCTTTGAAGGACTACTTCAAATTGCATTAATACCTCTGGACAACAGCCCTAAATTATCAGGTGGTACTACATTCAACTCAACTTACAGCTTTAAATTTGGGTCTTTTAGAGATGCACCTAGTGCTCTTTCACCGAAGAATTTGACATTAACAGACTGAAGGCCCCAGGAAGGGCAGGTGTTGCACATAGCAGTGCAGAGTCTTGAATCATTCCTGCAGAGACCATGGCTAGACCATGAAAGAAGACACTTACTTACAGCACACAAAGGCCACACCAATAAGGCTAAAGCTTGTTTGGAGATAGAATGGGAGGAGCTGCTTTGTCCACCTGATTCCCCATTGACCACATCTTCCCTCATATCTGGTGTTGCAAAGACTGCAGAAGTATCTTCCTCTCCAGTTCCTCCACTGTTTGCTCACTGCATGAGGGATGCACTACATGCACTCGACCCTAGCAAAGGAATCACAAGAGGTGGCCAAAAAGAGCTCAGGGTCCATAATGGATTTTGAGCATGCTAGTACGATGAATGGCATGATTCCTGCTAAGCTGTAGAACCAGGCTACAGGATTCAATACATAACTTGGACATGGAAGAGGCAGGAAGTTTTGGAGCAGAACTTTGCTCAAGATCTGAATAGTAAAATAAAGCTAGTTTTTGTTCCTGATACAGATATGAGCAATTACCTGTTCACGACCTGGAGGTAGCACCCATTTCACTTGTTAAATAAAACATGCATTAGTATGACAGCAAGAAGAAGTACAACCAGCCTCTTGTTAACAATCCAGTAAGATTTCCTGCTCACACACGAGGCAGCAAAACCCATTTCAGACTTACCTCAGAGACTATTGATGTGAAGCTGCTGCCGAAGCGTACATGCTTATGTACCTCGCTGCCATTGGCAGTCAGAAGCCATTCCCCAAAAGCTCTTTGCTCGCTCATTGACTGGTTGCCATGGCTCTGATTAGCTGAGAGCTCCTGGAGATCCCAGTGGTAGGGAGGAGTTGCACCCACCAAAGCGATGAGGATGGCTTCAGTAGCCACATAGAGCTGGCATAAAAGACAAAAACCAAAGATGCTACACGTGATTCCTCTGAAGCCGCATCAAATCAGTATTAAGAAATAATCCTATTTTATATTCTACCAATATAATACACCATTCCCTCAGTCAGAGGTCCCCTAACTCTCACACATAGCAAGTAAACCTCCTGGATATCATTAGTACTAAAGAGATAAAATGAAACTGTTATTTAATGCAAGTATATTACCCTGTCGTATTCTCCTCTTCCACCTGTGTTGCTCATTCCTCTTACTTGATATTTGGAAGAGATCTGCTTCTCATTGTCTCTTACCTAATCTTTCCCAGTTTTACCAAAATCAGTTCTTTCCTATTTTCTGATTTTCTGTGAATCTCTTTTACTCTTAAAAAGAGATAGCAGCACACATGTGAATATTTACTTCTTTTCTATATCTATACATTTGTACTGACATGAGGTCTAAAGTGAATTAACAGTTGTGGCATTGTTTAGAACAGAATAAATAAAATTGCTGGAAACCAGACATTTCAAGCCTGGTATAGAGCTGCCCCACTGCTGACTGTGAATGATGAGCATTCACAGGCTACATTACAACTCTGTCTTAAACCCCACATGGTTTTAGACCTGTTTGAACACAGAAGTGGCATGAGTTCTACAACACAAGACGCCATAAAGGCTGAGAGACAAAAGCAGTTGCTGGTTAACAACACAAAGACCCCTTACTCGCCAAATAAAACCATCCCTTGTCTCAAGCCCTCACTGTGGAACAGTAACCCAGCACAGTATCTCCTGAAAAACAAGCAAACAGGAAGTCTTGTCACTGATCCTGCTTACTATGTCTTCCATCAAAAAACCCCAAACACTCAGCCATGCCACTCCATTCCTCAGCCACCTCCTGAATGCAGTCCTTGTTCTGCTCTTAGCATCTCCTCCATTTGCTCTTGGGAAGAATGTACCTGCAGGGAGGTGTTCTCTCAGAAGGCTGCTACAAAAATAATTCTCAAAACTAGAAAGACCATAGATAGGCACAAAAAAAAAAAAAAATAGAAATTTGAGGACCTCTGAATTCTGATGGAAGCATTCCGGGGTAATCTGATTCTGTTCTGTACAGCAGTTACACCCACATCTAAATGAGAATCACCACTAAATTAACGGAGACCTTCCGAGTTATTACCTGAATGCTTTTTCTTTCCATCAGCTCCTTTTTGCATTCTACCTGATAAAAATATTTCTCTCCTGACACCGTTTAAGAAAATCAATCTCTTTCAACTTTTTAGTACAAAATTACTGACTAATTGAAAGGAATTTAAAAGAAAATCCACAATCTTTTAACTCTGTTATTAAGCTAAAGGACAACTAGCCAGACTACAATGAAAAGTAGAAGAACTCATCTAGGAAAGCAAGTAATGACTAAGACTATATGGGGAAAGAAGTGTTAAAAAGCTAAGTGTTCATGTTGCTAGGGATGTGTGGCTACAGTACTCAAGAGCAGTTTGAAATGAGAATTCCAGGTGATGATCTCTGGTGCACCTCTGTGCTCTGACTCGCTCAGACAATTCCGCATCAGGACTAAGTGATAACATCTTTGCTTTTGTCTTCTGAAACAATAAACATACTTCTGAAGTAGTTCAGGAAAGGAAACCCTCAAAGCATTTATTTGGTTTAGAGAGCGCAAGCATAATGCTTTTCATTTTCGCCCAAGGTGAAACCCACCTCAGCTGCAGAAAACTAAATCAAAATACAAGGGATGGCAGCACACAAAGAAACACTACAGATTGCTTTCAATGAAAAAAATCACCCTTAAGCATCCCAGCGGCTGCAGTAAGCAAGGATATGTAACAAAGACAGAAACACTTTCAACTGACCTGTTGAATCAGGAAATGCCTGACTGTGGAGACATGCTTTGATGTTACCCAACAGTAGTGATATTCAAGAAAGTGAAATGACATTAAGCGTCAAGACTCCTCAGTTGAACACCAGCTATACAGTTCCATCAGTACCACGCCAGGAGTGCTACTCCACTCTTATGTAAAGAAGGACATACAAGAGGACCAAGAAAAAAAGTACAAGAAGTTCCCATTCTAGTTTACAAATATACTACAAACCAGCCCAGGACTGAACTGTCTCAATGGCATTATAGGATAACATAAACAAAGCATCAGGAACTGCTGGTAAAAGACTGCAAAAATTGTGGCTGACAAGGAGCAGGCACAATGTATTCTAACTATTCTTCTGTCTGCATTTCACCTTTTTCTCCCTTTCTTTCAGTCTGCTTTGGCTAACAATATAACTGAGTCACAGCTTCATAAGAGGTCAAAGTCCTCACCTTAGCCCTCTGGTCTGGGACGCTGCCAAAGAATAGTGGGTGAGCATCTTGGTCTCTCAGTTCTCCTAAGACTGTGAGAAAAGCACATTCTTGCTCCCAAAGGATTAAAGCTTTTAACACGGTAAAAAGAAGCAATAAAAGCACAGACTATATGCTAAATTTTGGTGTGTATTGCACCAGAAGTTTCTGCCATTTAAATATCCAGACAAAAAGAAGGACATTGCTGGTATTTACTGTGTGCAGTTCTGGTGTCCTCAGCATAAGAAGGACATGGAGCTGTTGGAACAAGTCCAGAGGAGGCCATGAGGATGATCAGGGACTGGAGCACCTACTGTATGAAGACAGGATGAGAGAGTTGGGGTTGGAGAAGAAAAGGCTGCGTGGAGACTACAGAGCAGCTTCCAGTGTCTGAAAGGGCGTAAAAGGATGCTGGAAAGGAACTCTACATCAGGGACTGTAGTGATAGGACAAGGGGTGATGGGTTCAAGATGAAACAAGGGAAGTTCAGGTTAGATATAAGGAAGAAGTTCTTTACCGTGAGCCTGGTGAGGTACTGTTACAGGTTGCCCAAAGAAATGGTGAATGCTCCATCCTTGGCAGTGTTAGGCCAGGCTGGACAGAGCCTTTGGCAACATGTGAGGTGTCCTTCCCTGCTCACGGCAGGGGGTTGGAACAAGATGATCTTATGGTCCTTTCCAACCCAAGCCATTCCATGATTTTATTATGTGTACAAGCTGCATAAGCAGAAAGCTGGAATAAGCAATACATACAACTCTCTTCAGCTTTCCCTACCCAAGGATCTCAAAAGCTTCACTGTGCCTTCCAAAGCAAATTCTTAACACCCTTTCCCCTCAGAGCTCACCAGTATTAGCAAAATAACCAGGTGAACACAAATACAATGTTCAACCTGATTAAGTCTCAAACTTAGAAATAATATTGTAAACAGAAAACACCTAGAAATGCTCTAGGACTCCAGTCCCACTGTGCTAACACTTTGAAACAGCAAGCAGAGGATTTACCCAATGCAAGCAATGTGCATGAAGCACTATAATACCTCTAGGCAATATATATAAGTGTCTATAACTATATGGTAGGTGTACAGTAGTTAACTACTTCAGGAAACTCCCAAAACCAAGTTTGATGATGTGGCTTGCTAATGGAAAAACACAGGTAATTTATTGCCTACAAAACACAGGAAATTAGAGACTGTGTGTACACATGGAAAGGGGAGGGAGATAATGTGTCATAATACAAATACTTTGAATCCATAGTCTTTGCTACGCAGTAGAATTACGCCTGTTAACTCCCAGGCTCATTTTCCAAGGGTGCTAAGAGGACAGTCTGGCTAGGCAGAATATCTCAACAATCTACCAGGCTGAAAGCCATCTTGATTAGTGCAGAAGATAGGATTGCTTCAGCTCCCACTGAATCCAAACACCAACCATTGCACAAAATATTTTATGTAACAATAACCTTATTGTTACCAACCTAAAAACATCTCCCCATACGTTTTCCCCACAATCCATACAAAGATGACAATCATCATTGACATTGCACCTCCCAGGCACCTTCCAACCCAGCTGTTAAGATGACATTGCACAAGCAAATTCAGCCACAGCTACAGAGCCCCAGAGCAAGTTCCTTCTGACAACTTCTCTCTTTACACAGCATGCAGCCCTCACTTTTTAAAATAGCTTCTTTTTTTAATAGACACAACAATCTGTTTCCTTCCCTGTGTTGTTGCTAGGCCTTCAGAATGTCTGCTTCCACATGCTTCTCCCAAAACTCCTGCTTCTTACTATGCCCATCAGCAATAAATCCATTAAGATCTTTACAACAGCACACTGAACAGCCATCTTCTAGGACTACACAGAAACTGAAGTCAGCCCTAGTAGGTTACGCTGCAAAAACTAACTGGATGAATGCGTTGGTACAGATATATACAAGCAGAACATGCGGTTGCAATGTCTGAGTGAATCTAGTGATGATTAAAAGAGCAACTGTGAATGACACTTTGAGAACCACCTAAATAATGAGCTCAACTACATGCACTTTGCAATTCAGATGCAGCTAAAGACGGGAAGGTCTCAAAGCTACAGCTCATGTTCGATGCCTCAAGCTCACTCTGACTGCACTTTCCCCCTGAATACAAGCCATAAATTGGAGGATGCACTGGTTTGGATTAAGACAACAGAATTTTGAGGGAAGGCTGAGATGTAGACAGCGGGTAAGGTATTCATGACAACCCCCTTCAGTCAGAATGATTTTTGGAAAAGTGATAGCAAGTTAACTATTTAAGAGAGCCTTAGCATCTAAATCACTGAAATGGAATGTAACAGGTGACTGTAGTACCCTTTTTCCTTCAAAGATGTGCCATGCATAACTGGAGCAAATGGTAGGATGGGTCTTCACTCAGAAGTTCCACCAACTTTGAGGTAAAGATATTCTTAGCTAAAGGAGCAGCAGTATCTCCTTGTGTGATTAGGATACGTAACACTCACCTTACTTACTCTGCTTCCCAAGCAGGAGCAAGCTATACTAGAAGAAGGAACTATATTCAGTAATGCAACTACTCTAAAAGGCTTCATCAGTTCTGCAAGGAAAGCAACACCATCCTTTAGCACAAGCATGTTCCAAGTAAGATGCAATGCACAAAAAGATGTGGGAAATAAAAACTTGGGGCCCTCCTTTTTATGTCTGCATTCATGCCATGTTTGAAACCACACATCTGTGTAAGTGGCGGCACATTTGACATGCATTCTGCACTTCCTTGAGGATCAGAGGGACTTAAAACTCCTATTTCTCCCATAGACATCAAGAAAAAAGCCAAACTGAGAGGCAATCAAAGGAAGGTACACAGCAGTTCTGTAAATCTTTCTTCTATCTGCCACCATGCTTACATACCTTACAGATACTTACAGTTGAGCTAAGGCACACTGCAAGTAACTTTAGGTAAACAGCATACCCATCATAAAGCCCCTGGAATAACTTCACCCTATACTAGCAATTTGTGCTAAAGCCACCTTTTCCCTTCATTTTAAATTGTTCATTACATTTCAGATTTGGTTTGTACTTTCTATTCAGATAAAGCCCTAACAGAATACTCAAGGACTAGGAATAAGCTGTCTAATGTAGGATCACTTCTGGCTAGTTTAAAGAACAGTTTAACAGACTCAAGCCAATGTAAGAATTAAGACTGGCTGACAAGCTATTTTATTACCATCACTACAACTACAGAGTGATGTCTCATGCCATTAAAGACACAGAATGTATATGGGGGGGTGCTGTGGTTTAAGTCTAGTTGTAACTCACACAGTTTGCCCACTCACTCCCCCCTCACCCCCGGAAAGGATGGGGAGGAGCATCGAAATAATGTAACTCCCATGGGTTGAGATAAGAACAGTCCAGTAACTAAGGTATAACACAAACTACCATGGTTGCCACCAGTAATAATAATAAGGGAAGTAACAAGGGAAGAGAATACAATCACTCACTCCCAATACCCAGCCTGACCAGACCGTGAACCCCTTCTTCCAGGTCCCTGTCCCCATCTTTTACATCCTGGGCATGATGTGCTGTGGTATGGAATACCTCTT
>JASSUY010033581.1:25222-35447 GCA_032466535.1 Forpus xanthops
TGCTAACAAGAAAGTTAACTCCATCCCAGCCAGACCCAGTACAAACATTGAAACTGTTAGGTGGCAGAATGTGTAGTGTATTCAAATAATTTCTCTCTATTATAATAGTATCTAGTGACATTTCTTTTACCAGCAACCATTACTATGTGCTATACAATATGCTTCACTCAAAATGACTCTTGTTTTCTTTGGTGCATTCCAGTTTCTCTGTGGCTTCAATCTAGAAGAAACTTATTCAAAATACTGCTTTACAATATATAATCCTCTATCAGTCTGGCTCAAGGGTTTCTGCCAGTTACCTAAATCGTAATGAATAAAAGAACGTATTACATTGTGCTGTATATCTTTCCTTGGTATGCTTCAGAAACACAGAAAGACAGTAACATTGTTCTCATTTGGAGAGGAAACAGATCTCATTATTCATCTTCTTGTAAATTTCATATTCCTAGCAGTCAGATAGCTGACCTTCTTACCTAAGCAACGTGATAAAATGGTTAACAGATTTGTTGAAAGCGACTGGTAACAAAGTCTATGTTTAATGTAATCCTCTTCAGAAAGCTATTTGCTGTTCTGGCCACAGTAATCAAGGTTGTCATGTCAAATTAGGTTCTTGATTATCTTTGCATAGTTTTATGCATCATCACAGGTCCAATAACAAGCTGATGGTAAAATAGCTTTGTTAAACAAAATGAATTTTGTTGGATATTTCATGCTTCTCCCTTCACCACCAACATAGCACAAGCATGTTGTCTTTTTCTATACTGACTTAACTATATAGAAATCACAGACTTTGTGGGTGATTACATTTTCAGTTGGGGAAAGAAATAATTAAAGACTGACTGTCATTACGCTTGATTCTATAGCCAGCCTTTTCAGAATTCTTCTCATGAGAGTATTCTTACTGAATCAAATGAGCTTTCATAAGCAAGTATTTGAAAGACCAGGCTTTAGTAGGTCAATAGTGTTTACACACACAGTACAAAGATCCATTAGCAATACCTAGAAATCTTCAAAGATCTAGTAGCCAGAACACACTTATATTTACAAGCATCTATGAAATAAAGACTGCTACCCTATTTCATGCAGAAAATTGCTGACAAGCAGGAAGATCAAGCTGGTTTATTCAAGCTAAATTTAATGGTTTTATAGTGAACCTTTTACCATCCTCAGTCAGATTATGACGACAAAGGGCTGGTATAACATTCTTGTGTATGAAGACATGAAGAAATGTAGCAGACACTTTGAGGAATACCTCTTATGTCATTTGTAAGAAAAGTGATGAAAAATTTTCCAGAGAACAGTTTAATTTCTGCATAGTTTCTGCTGGGAACAAAATTCCCACAAGAATTTTAAAGTTTTGTATTTTTTTTTTGCTTTAATTTTGGTATGAAACATAGAAATAATTTAAATGTTTGATCTGCTAACATTGTCAAGTTGCACTCCATTTCTCTGGTTTCTCAGATTCAAGAAAAAAAATGATACAGTGAGGAGGAAAAATCCTCTATTTTAATGAAAATCCAATTTTGTTCATCAGAAATTTGCAACAGTCATTTCACCAATGGCACAATGAAAGGCGCTGTATTTTACCTGCATCTGCTTGCAACAAATAATTCTCTGTCAACTTAAATTATTAAAGCTCTTCAGAGTTTAGTAAAATTCATAAAGTTGTTCACATACCTTATTGTATCTTCAAAACACATTAAAAAAATGTTTTCTTGCAAACCCAGTTTCCTTGATTCATGAATCTAGTCATACACATAGTTTGCAGAGGACACACAGAACCTTCATGTAAACTAATGCAGTATATTTTAAAAAGACTTTCAAAGAACTTGAAATTAATTTGAAAATAACCTCTGTATATATATATGATGCACAGTTAAATAATGAAGTAAATCAGATAACTTTTCATGCAACATTCATTAAAAAACCTGATGAACGTAACTTGAATGCCTGTTTCCAGAGCATTAAAAGCCACACATTCTGTAACTAATTACTAATTCTATAAACAAGACTATATTTTAGACTGTCCATGTCAAATATTGCAGCTGAGGTTAATGATTTATTTTTCAGTTGCCATTTTTTGAAGAAGAAAGCAACAAGAATTAATGTTTTCCCTATCACCCCAAAAGTGTATTCTGGCATCGTAAGCTTGGTCTTGACTGTACTCACATTCTACCCAAAGGAAGAGGAAAAAAAAGTCTGGAAATATTATTTGATTTTATTTGCTGCTTCTTAAAAAGCAGGAGAGGTAAAGTATTATGGGTAATTAATTATTTTTTCCTGAAGAATATGCATTCATTTAGTGAATCTTGTATAGTCCTAAATAGCTAGAAAACTAGCAGAAACACTTGGGCTTGTTGTTATCTCCCTTTTGTAGGAGGGGGAATAATTCAAATGACTTCCAGTAGGAAGAATTGCTTGCACATTTTCCTGAAAACTTCACAGCTCTGTATGAGGTAGTATTGTGATATAATTCATCATCTGATCACAAGTTCACCACCTCTTGGCACTGTATTCTAAACTTTAAATGACTGTGATATTTCTTTTGAAGTGATATTTCTTTGAGTGAGGGCAATTATGTGTAATCAGCCCTCTAAGGAATCCATAGATACTGCAGAATTTTAAAACCCAGTTCTTGTCCCATTATTCCGATGCAATAACTTCCCTACTGTTACTTTAAACATTGTAAATAATTTCACTTTTTTTCTAATAATTGGAAACTTATGCAATTTGTGGCTTAATATTGTATATGTAAATATAAGCTAATTGAAATTGCCATCTAATAAATGTTCCTAATATCATATTCATATACCGAGGATATTTTATACAAATATTTGGTTGCATATGAGACATCTGAATTAAGTTTTGCTTTGAATTAAATAAAAAATTAAGGTGCTTTCTTTTTATTTCATTAGGCTTAAAAAGTTGTACTGGACATTAGAAAAATGAATGAATTTGCATAGCCAGATTAAGGCAACTAAGAGTATCAGAACATGCATAATCATACGGTTCTTCTTCAGTCTTATTTACAATTCATTCTATAAAAAAACAACTCTGGATAACAAACTGCAGTATTGGTAGTTAGAGGCAGAACAGAATCATGCTATAACAGACTCATGTTTTTTTCCTGTCAATATTCCTGAAAAAGTCTCCATTTCAGTGTGCATTTGTTGTGGTTGAAGTTATGTCCTCAGCTTGCTCAACAGCTTCTACAAGGCAGCAGGTGTGATATGGGGCTAGTAAATTTTGTAGTCAAAATAAGGATTATTTTAAAATAAGACAATAACCTTGAGAACATGTAAGACCACTGCACTCTTTTGTATACTGTGTGCTTTGTAAGAAACAGTTGCACGCCAACTGCTAGGTATCCTCAACACTAAGCTAAAAAACCCACTAAACGTGCACCAACACTTCAAGCAGCCTTTTTGCTATTGTCTGAAGGCTGTGTCATAGGTAACTACCTGTGTTACTCTCTGCACCTATGGTCTCAGGTGATAGAGCTCAGGCAGACTTTCCACAAAAGTACTAGCTGGAATGTCTAGACTAATAAGGCACTAATCAGACTTCTGAAATGGTGAATCGGGAAGGAGGGGGGAAGCATAAAGTGTAGTAATATTTGTGTCAATAGGATGCCAACTCTAAAACAGAATGACAGCTGTAACGTAGCTTTATGTATTATTCCCCTGCTGTTTCTGACATCATGCTGATATATAAAAGGATGATGGACTTTGTACTGTATTCATGTAATTACAAAAAAGCCTGAAAATTACCTGCTACTGACCTTGAGAGTACACAGACACCTGTGAATAAATTGCTCCTGGTTTTATAAAATCTCTTAGTGTCCTCTGAATGGGTCACAGTATTTGATGGGTAGGTACTTTGAGGAGCCAGCCTTTGGCACCTGCACTGGGAGGTGCAACACAGCTGTCTGTGAGTTTGCAAAAGCACAATGCTTCTTCTTGTCATATACCCACCAATGTTTTCTGTCCATAGCCATCAACAAGGTGGTGAAGGTGTATGTGATTTCTCTTTTCTCTGAGACATGACTGAATTTGCTAAATTGGAAATGTCACTTGCTTTGAGGGCACAGAGAAAATTAACCTTACATCTGCACAGACATAAGGGTTGTGCTTGCATACAAAAACCTTTTACACATCTGTCTTCCCAAATAGCCTGACTTTTTTCTTAATGCACATGGCTTTGAGATGTCAGCAAACTGCCAAAAGCTGAAGACTTGGCCAGGGTAACTTTGGTTAGCAAATTAGTCAGCATGTGTTTCCAATATGTATGCTATTGGCTTAATTAGGTTTAATTAACAAGTGTTTATGTCTGTTTTAGGGGACAATGGCTATCTAGTGAAGTCTTATTTATTTGCAACATATAACAGTCTGGTTAATGATTGCCAGAATAGCTATAATGAAGCATTTAAAATAACTTGTTTAGTTCAGACTTTGGAATACTAAACTTGTTTTTCACATGTGTGTATACACATGTGGGATATACTTCTTACCTCATTTCTTTGGAAGTAAACCTAGTGATCCTTTCTGCACCTTATGATCTAAGGGAATGGGAAGTGGGAAGAACTTGTCATAGTATTAAAAAATTAAGCAAAAACTTGCATATAAAACAAGAAAGGTGACAGAAAGCATAACTAATAGTATTACTTTCTTTTTAAATTTACTGAAATTCTTTCTCTATAACTTAATAGATTTATGTATATCCTCGACTTTACAGTGATACCCAAAGAAGTAGGATTTCCATTTCAAATGACCCTGAAATTTAGTGTTAATTTTAAGTAACTTGTAAAGTAGGTCACAATTAGAATCATGGATTTATACAACCACAGATACTAACTCTAGTTACAAAGATTTGCCTGTAAAATTTATCTAAGAAAAATAAAAACAAACAAACAAACAAAAAAATAGCCACATACCACACAGGAACAGAAGCTGGTCTAAGCACATACAGATTTTGTAATACAATGCTTTTTAATGGGATTGGCCAGTAAAAGCACCAAATGAAGAACAATAGTTTGCCATTAAAGTTAATTCTCTGATCCAGGGTCAATGCTGACTGCATTTCTGTCTGGATTTTAGCTAGAAGCTTGTTGGCAGTTTAACTGCCTCAGAATAACAATCTTTATTATTTCATGAAATCATCTTGATTTTTGCTGGAAACAATGAGGATGTTAGTATTCATCAAAGCTCTCTTTCTTTTTTTTTTTTTTTTTTTTTAATTACAACTTTGAATTCTTGCTCTTGGGCCTGTACTTTCAAACCAGCAATGGAAAAAGAGTCACACCAGCTCTGGCATCCGTGTGGCATAAAGTGGCATGCAAAGTGAATTTACAGACTTCTGAGGAGGTTTCATTGTAAATGGAAATTTCCAGGGGCAATATTTCGTTCTGACTCAGCCTTCTCACCATAACCCACTCCCCTTATAATACTGAGAGGACTCTACATCATGCCCTTCCCATCCCTCAGAGAAAAAGAGACATCTTTTGTCTGTAGAAAGCTCCCACAGCTCCTCTCTCCCCGAGTCAGTGAAGTATGTGGTCTGCCTTTGTGGCTTTCAGCACAGGCAGATTTTTTGTAAGCAGTCCATAGAGTCAGGACCTTTGCCCACTCGTGCACTGCGCAGCTAAATTTACTTGCCTTCCTTTTCACAAACTTCTGCAAGCTTCAGCTTGTCCACAGCTTAGGTGACAGGCCAGCACCTTTCTCTCTTAAAAGTTAAAACTCTTTCTCTAAGTTCTGCAGCTCTGCATCTCAGTAGAAACTATCATACTTCTGAGATTACTCTTAAGAGGCTTAGAGGGAATCTGATCACATCCTCATGTGCACACTAACGTTTGAAAAACTAAAGTTAAAACCTTTTACAAGATAAAAAGCTTATAGCTTATTTCATGGTGGTGGTGCTTGAAACTCTATCAACAAGGCTACTCTTATCTCTAATTTGAACATGATTTAATGTGATGGTGGTAAATGAAATTGTATCTTCAGATTATATTTTATTATTGATTCACTCTCCTATACTTATGTTTTTTTCTTGTTTGTCTGCTTGAACAATTCTTTCAGAGTTGGCCTCTGACTTTGCTTCACAACTACAGAAATTTGCAGTTCACCTTTCCCTGAAATAACGAAAAGGTCTTCATGAAGTTTTTAAACAGGCAATCCTTTTCTCTTCATGAGTCAATGTCATTTTGCACATTAAAATATGCAAATGGCATAAACACTTGTTGAAATTTAAGAAATTAATTGCTTACAAAGATAGTTTTCAGTTGCAAAAGGAAGAATGATGATTATTGCTGTTTTGCCAGGTTAGCAGTTAGATTCACTTCTCAGCTGTACTCATACAGTTGCTTATAATTTTTTTTCTCTCAGATCACTACTGTTGCTCCCATATGTTTTTTACGTAGCTACATTGGGCAGCTCTCATACATGAAGAGCAGCCTTTGCCTGTAGATTTTAACAAAGAACCTGGAGTATAAAATAACAGCAGGTACGATTAAGTGCTTCAGATAACCAGTAAGTAGCCCTAGAAGGCAATTACTAAATATAAATTTTTTTGGAGGTGAGGAGAAAGTGTTATATTCTTAAATTGCAAGTTCTTTTTCACAGAACATAATGCATAAATATCCTAGAGAAGATGAACTTACTACTGTGGTCTCCTTCAAAGTGACTATTATTTTTTTTTTGCCCCCTCTTTACATTATTTCTCTACAGATAATCCCACTAAAACTAGAGCAGCTATTTAAAAATAATAGCTTTATTCAACACAAAGAAGGGTAACGAAACTGATTCAGTATATTTAATTTACCATAGTGTCATGCCACTGCCAAGAGCTATTATCAGATACTGAAATTTATTTACAAATGACAAGCAAGATATATCAATTTTAAGGGTCTGCATCGTTCAGGGGTTTGGCAATAAGACACATACACTTGATTGCTGGTTGAAGTGTGGACAAAGACAGGATCAGAAATGCTATGTGATTAATTCTGTGAAAATATTCTATCAGTATGTAATCTATAAAGAGATGTCACAAAACCTCTAAATCATTGAAATTTAGCCAAGGCTGGCTAAAAACAGATGGTATTTCAGTTTCTTATTCTGAGAAAAGACTACAAAGTACTCAGAGTGGGTAAAAGCTCACAAAACTAAGATTTATAATGCAGGCAATATGTTTTCTAGAAGAAAAGGAAGGAACTCTTTTCCACTAACTGAAGTACTATTACTTATATGCCGTATTTTGACATACGACAGAGTTGATTTTAAAACTATCACAGTCCTTCAGTGACTTAAAAGCCCCTGATTCACATGAAGTTTAAAACTCAACACAAATGAAGCCCTAAGACAACCTGATAGAAGCCAGTGATGTTACTTTTCTCACACTAGCTTTTATTTCAGTATGTACTTCCTTGTTTTAGTAAGTAGACTTGCTACATGATTGATACTACAGTCATTAAAATAATAAACACACACATTAAGAAAGTTAAAGACTATTTTTTGAAGGAGCATATTTTTGTTATTACTTTTGTTGCTAGGCCTCCAACAGCTGCCATTATTACTGAAATAGTGGAAGACTTGAGGCACCATTTTGTACCTAGAATATTAAGCATGTTTCTTTACAAGGTTTTATCTGGAGACTTACAACAACATTCATTTCCAAAGTAACAGTTTACTGGTAATGCTGTAGACAGGAAAAGCAGTTTTGTTACAAAAGCTCATTTATTTGGTTAGATGCTATGCAAACCAGAAAAGTCCTTTGAAATACATTCTTACCTGTGGAAGGGTAAGAGACATCATCTGAAAAATGCTATTGTGGCTATGAAACAGTATTTCATCAGAAGAAGCAGAAATCCTTTGAGAGGTTTAAATGTAGCTAGGATTTTTATTTCACTAATTTGCTCCAAGGAAGGAATAAAATACATCGAAAAAATGTACTTGAAAGTGGAAATTCTGGCTGTCCAAAAAGTCAAGAAACCCCAAGTCAGGTTTCTCACTGTAAGCATGATGATGTCACTCGTCGCTTCTGAAGTTCATGACTGTTTTCTTTATAATTGTCTAACATACACATTGAGTGAAGTCTCATAACTGAATACTTGACAAAAAAAAAAAAAAAGTGTTTTTTCCTACCTTTCAATTTGCTGAACATTTTTTTCACACAGGGCTTTTAGGTATGCTGGAGCAAAGGCAGTAAAATGAAAGCATTCTCACACAAGAATAACTTTGAATTCTTCAGGCTGAACCCTTTCCCAGGAGAGTACTTTTATGACTGGCCCTCAACTGAAACAGGGTCCTAAGCTGGAAAAAAAAAAAGAGTAATTCTACTCTCTCCCCTCTATTTCTTCAATGCACTTAAGAGACTCTGCCTTGCCCAACTGTCAAAAGAAAATGCTAATGCCCTGGGCTGTGGAAGGAGTGTGTTCCCTATAAAATATTTCTCCCCACAGTCCCAAGCCTAACCAATAGACTGAAATAGGAATTAAGACATCCACTGTTCTGACATTTCACTGCATCTTAGTTCAGGCAACTCTGTTTTCTATCCAGGCTCTCAAGGGACCTCACCATTCACATGCATTGTACCAGTAGCCTGAAAGCATAACACAAAACTGTACATTCACCATGTAATATGAAGGATGAGTGCTTAAAAACATGGTTTGTCAAAAGTCCTAGATCCCCACATGGACTAGGGCCTCAGCTCATGGCCTGACCATATCCCTACACACACCAACAAGGAATCAAACTGCACTAGGAGTAAGGCATCCATTTTACTTGAAATGGAGGAAAACGTAACTAAAAATATTGGAATAATTTTTTAACCTAGCAGGATCTTTAAATCATTCCTCTTCCTACGTTCTTCAAAATCCCTATAACTGTGGCCTTCATCTTAACACCAAGCACTATATTGCACAGAACCAAGATTAGCCTTGTCATAGTGAAAAATAACCATCTGCCAGTCCTGGTACAGTGTAACAGTGTACTACTTTAGAAAGAAACAGTGCATTTTAATTATGAACAATTAGTTTCATATGCAATACTATTACTGTCTTCAAAAATAACTTTAATTGTTTTCACATTTCCTAAGAGGGTCAATGACATTTTTCCATAAGAAAGTGGGTAGGGACAAAACTGGAAGGGATCATGCAACAAAATTTAAATTTCGTCCCTCTTTCAAAATGTCTCCTTGCCTGCAGAAAATTGTAAAAAATATCTTGTATCCACCAGAAACACAATCCCAGGTGTCAGCTTTCTGCCTCAAATCAGTATTACAAATTTCCACTCATCTTCTGAACGAGTTATGCATCAAGGCAAGCACTAGTACTGACATGACCCTGATAGGCTGGCATGTAAAAAGAAATGAAAATTATGATATTCAGTCTCATGCTCATTGCTTGAATGCCCTTATAATGATATTAATCAGAATGAGTGTACACTATTAAAAGTGGGTTTTTACTCTGTATGTCTTGCAGAAGGCTACCATCGCATTTTCTTTAACATAAAGTGACTTTTAGAAGTTGCTTTAAGCCCTGAAGAAGCAAAATTAAAATCAGGAAACTACTTCCCTTTTATATGCTGACACAGATCTAAACTAAACCAAAGCAAATCTCCTTAACAGTTTCAAGCTAGTTCTTGTAGGCCAAAAAATGCAAGAGCATTCACATGCAGATAAAAAGGAGTGATGAAAAGAATAATTTATTATATTATTCATTAGATAGCATAC
Organism: Forpus xanthops; assembly: GCA_032466535.1. Lineage (NCBI taxonomy): Eukaryota > Metazoa > Chordata > Aves > Psittaciformes > Psittacidae > Forpus > Forpus xanthops. The sequence continues at coordinate 34,949 of JASSUY010033581.1, forward strand.
TATTATCAGACGTTTGACTGTATAGGCCTTGAACTTCTGACACAGCATCTGCTACGTTAAACACTGATGTTTAAAAGCTATGACCTTGAGATGGGCAAAGCTTAGTCTCCATGCAGTAGCTGACCAACTTCGTAAAATCAGCAAAAGGCAAAGTCAGCAGACTGTCTACAGAAGCTCTTTTGCTATCTGCTTTTTTTTTTCTATCTAGAAATAATTCCACTCCTCCATAAAGTTTTTCAAAGATAACCTACTAATTGGATTGCACTTACACATCTTGTGACTGAATTTCATAGTATTTGTTCATCTGGACATTAATTATGTTTTCAGTTCAGTTAAAGGGTTTATTCAACATTTATTCATTATGCACGTTTCTGAATTGTCCATGACAGCAGGGTGCAGAACTTTGGCATGTATTTGTTTTGTGCAGTTCATAGGCACTTCAGGAGAGCCCACCTTTCTCTCTTCTCTTTCTGCATTGTGTCTTTCACAATAACTCAGT
>JASSUY010033584.1:0-49471 GCA_032466535.1 Forpus xanthops
CCCCCCCCCCCCCCCCCCCCCCCCCCCCCCCCCCCCCCCCCCCCCCCCCCCCCCCCCCCCCCCCCCCCCCCCCGCCCTTTCGGAGCTGAATTTGGCTGGCTGAAAAGCGGAGCCGATGTGGCAAATGGGGTACCCCGAAGACAACTCCGCACTCGCTGGTGCCAAGGCGGCCGGTGCTCACCGCCGGCCCCCCGCCGGGCTTACCCTAAATGCTCCAAGGGTCTCATCCACGGCCAGGGTGAAGCAAGGGAAACCTGCCTGACTGGTGGCAGTGGCTCGGGGCCAGAAGCAGAGCCTGCTGCCGGCTGGGCGCTGGGGTCTGCCCCCACCGCAGGCGATGCCCCAGTCGTGCCCGGAGCGGACACCCCCGCCGGCGGTGAAGGCGTTAACAGCGCCGGCCCCACGCAGCAAAAAGGAAAATTTCATTATGAAGTAATGAGTAATTCCTCCCAGTGAGATGTATTGTTATATCTTCCAGTTCAATTTAGGAGCACAGCGGCTCAATTACCTAGAAAATACAGTCAATTAAAGGCTGCTGATTGGACACGAGGACGGATCATCGATCTTGTACTTTCCAATATCGCTCCAGACACCTCATTTTCCCTCCCCTATTAACTGAAAATACTCTTGGCATTACCGCTCCCCGCAGCCTATTTACCTGTCTCAGGCAATTTCTGCCCTGTGACCGAGCCACGGAGAAATTCACAGTCACCCTTTGCCGCAGCATTCTCCGAGAGCGGACGGCGGGGAACGGGCCGGCTGCGGGTGAGCTGCGCTCCCGGCCTCTGCCTCCCCGCTGCCCGCTCTTACGTGGAGGTGTCTCCTTTCAGGGCGAAAGCGGTAAACAGCGAGTTAAATACTCTTTTTCTGACACACACCTAGAATTGAAAATATATGTATTTGAAAAAAAATATGTATATATTCGGTATGTGTGTGTGTATGTGTATATATATATATATATATATATATTGCCTTGCACCCCAGGCAATGGCATGTTGTGAACTAGGCGTTTTGCAAGAGCAAAAACCATGATGGCAGCAGCAGTATTCCTGGCTGCATTCTGCCCTGTCATCTCGGCCCCGCAGGTGCCTCTGCCCGGCCCCGGGCAGCACAGAACTCCCCGGTTCAACTGCCCCCCGGCCTCCTCAGAGCTCCTCGCCCCGGGGGTCGCCCCGGGGATATCAGGCACTAGCTCCGTAGCTCCCAGTTTCTCTGTCTGCTTCTTCTGTCTGCTAAAAGACAAACCAAGGAGAGGAAAGGCTTGCAAAGCTTGGCTGTTGTTCGGCTCTGCTCTTGGAAGCTGTTTACATTGCTGTTTCCGGGGAGATGGGAGGGGGGAAAATCTATTTGTGAGTGTCCAAAAAGGGCCATGCTTTTCCATGTCCATGAGGACTTCTCATTCAGAAAGGGCGGAACAATCTGCCCTAAATGATTTAAAGATGGTGACTTTGGATCAGCTTTTTAAAAGCTCGAATAAATAGATTTTTTTTATTATTATTTGGAAAAGTATATCCTGGCACGCCCGTGTCTCTTCCCTGCTCTCCATCTGCTACAAGGAAACGCTGCTATTCACTCCCTGTCCTAAGGACAAAAAGTCTCCGGTGTGACAAGAAACAAGAGGCTCCTCAGCAATCTAACACAAAGTAGATAGCGGAGGTGTCAACGCGTCTTTGTTCTGTCCAGCATTTATTTTCCTGCTTGTTGAACTGTAACTGTTAGAAACTGCACGAAGGTGAAATTCGTCTTAAGCAACACTTTTACTTTTTCCTTTGAACACGCACAATAAAAATATGGGGGATATGTTCTTAAAATGTGTCTGTTATTATCGTTAGTGATGCTGTTATTTTGTTATTGGAATTTATTCCAACGTGGTAACAAAATATGGCAGTGTATTCTTTGGGCTATCTAGTATGATCTATATTTATAATATAGAATGAATTAAACAGTTCCAGTTTTGGAAGAAACAGCTACCCAGCTCGATGTCTGCGTGTTTGAAATTTTAGGTTGACAGAAATCCAAGCGAAAGCAATGATGTTGCCTCTTTCCGAAATACCTGAAAGAGGCCCGGGGGGGGGGGAGGTGTTTGTGGAAGAAATGACCGTCAAGAAGGAACAGGGACCAGTGTGAAGGACACATACAAATGGAAAGATTAGAGGCGGGAAAGGGAGCACAAAACCCAAGGCGCGAATTAAATAACTTAGAAAAGAACAAAAAAGAAAAAAAAAAAAAAATAAAGCAGACCCAGCAAAGAAACGTCAATGAGAGAACTGAAAGCTGAAGTACAAAGGAAGGGAAATCGCCTTTGCTCCAATTTACAGACTGGTGATTGTCTGAAGGAGTTGTGCTCCCTGTCACCTAATCTCTTCCCTTGGCGGCTTGTTAGCGTTTGGCACGAGGGTTCTGCTCGCCGAGCATTATACATTCGATATTCAAAACCCCTCTTTACATATACATCACTTGCTAATTTCGTCAGTGTGGGCACATTTCAGCGACTGGTAATAGGACATTGTTATTTAAAGGACTAATATCTCTGACTCAGAAAGAGGCAGGAGTTCGTATTTTTTTCCCTGCCAATTCTAGTCTGCCTTTTAAAAACAAAAGTTGCAATGAAAGAGAAGAGGAAATGTCGGATTTCTGCTCAAAACGAAGGAGACAAGAGAGAGTAAAGAATGTTATTAAACCACTAAATTAACGTACAGAATGACAGTTTTTCTTAATGATAAAGCACTGTTTTTCTCTATAGAGACAACTGGATAATACTGTTGGGTTGCAATCGAGAAACCTTTTGATTTTGCTGTTTGCTCGTTGATTTTATTTTGTGAACACTCTGGTAGGTTACATCTTTGCTTTCTTCATGCGCACAAGCCATTTCGTTATCAATATAATGTTTCTTTCAAGTATTTCAGATTTTCCTTCTCGTAGGTTTGTGCATAAGGTTTGATGCTGTGACCCGCAGAAGCCCCAGCCCTTGGTAAGAAGTCTATCCACGGAAAAGAAAGTCCCAGCTCGTTTCTAGAGATTACCGAAGTATATTTCTTTCGGGTTGGTTTTCTTCCTTTCGCGTACCTAAAACTCTTCTCAAGGATAAACCACCAGTCATTTCTTCCCTTATTTTTCTGCCTTTTTTTTTTCTTTTTTTTTTTTTAACCTTTGGAATGTAAATCCTTTTAAGACTGAACTGTTTTTTGTTTTTTTTTTTTTTTTCGGTAGGTGTCCACTTCTAGGGAGAGAACACAATTAAATAAACATGGGCTGTAGGTACATTAACTGGAAGAGAATCCCGGGAAAGGAGCGAGTTTTTAATAACCCTGAGGCGACGGTTTATCTTGTTAAAGGTACTTCTTCTCGCTGGTCCATGGAAACTGAGGTGGCTTTGCTCAGCACAGAGGGCGTGAAAGTGAGGAAAGAGTCAGTCCTGGTTGTGGCCGAACAAGTAAAGTCTGACCCGGAGGGTCTCTGCGAAAGCCCGTTGGACTGGCCGCTGTGGCAAGCCAGGCAGGAGCAGGGGTTGCCCCCGGCGTTGCTGAGTCCATGGCTTGGGGCAGGGTAGAGAGAGGGATGCCTGAAGGCGCACAGCAGTTCTGGTCTCGGATAGGGGTGGGACAGGACCCGGAAGGTGTCCAGCGGCCTCAGGGGGGTACTGAAGGGGGTAGCGGCGGAGGCCGATGTGGCGCCAATGCCCATGGGGGAGTAGTAGGGCAGGGGCAAGTGGGATGGGAATGGGTAGGGCAAATTGCCGGTGGCAGCCGCGTGGCTCATCATGTAGGTATAAAACGCAGGGTCTGCCGGGTGAGGCCAGGTCATGGCCAGGCGCTGCCGCTTGTCCTTCATCCTGCGGTTCTGGAACCAGACCTGTGGGGAGAGGGCAGGCGAGAGCCGTCACCCACCCCCAGCCGCCCTACCGCCTTCCCCGGCCCAGGGGAGACACAGGCGGGAGCGGGGCTGCCGGCGGACGGAGACCGGCGCCAGCTCTCGCTCCCAGAGGGAGTTGTCATCACGTACGGAAGGATCAGTTAAGCCCCTATAAATCTACAGGGAGACCCAGTGGAGCAGCCCTTCGAGGGTGCTTGTTTTCCTTTCTTCTTGCCAGGGCTTGTACTGCTGACCCCCTGCCCGGGCTCCTGGCAAACCCATCAACTCTGCCTCCTTGCTGCCGTTTTGCAGTCAGAGCTACCTGGGATTATAGTTATCAGTTTTATTTTTATGTGCAAATTGAGAGGTTTTTTTTTTTTCAAAAGGCAAAGCAGAGAATGATCAAATTAAGGTCTGCTATGGGCTTCTTCTTCCCTCCCCCAAGGGCTGAGAGAGTTTTGGACTGGATTGAGAGGAGGATTAGAAAATAATCTCTTAGGGAGAGGCCGGATTAGCGGTGCTGTCTGGGATGGCTCCGGGAGCTGTGTCTCCTCTCCCGCATTGCTGCTTGCTGCAGGGTGCGGGCAGGGCCAAGAAAGGGGCGGGAGGGAAAGGTGGGGGAAAGAGGGAGGGTTAGGCTGTCAAAGTGCTTTCCCGAGTTTTGCAAGGAAGTTTGGCCATATAGATTTATATCGTGCTAATTGGAAACATGTCCGAGCTGTGTGTACCTTGATGGTGGTTTCTGGCAGATTCAGAGCAGCCGCCAGTTCACATCTCCGGGGCCTGGACACGTAGTTCTCCCGGTAAAACTCCTTCTCCAGCCTGGCGATCTGCTCGCGGGTGAAGGCTGTGCGGTAGCGGCGCATCTGGTCGCTGGCGCTGCAGGCCAGCGAGCCCTGGGAACCGCCGCTGCCTCCGCTGCCCTTGGGGTGATCTCCCCCGCTGCTGGGGCTGCCGGCCAGAGCCTCGGAGCACGTCCCTGCGAGGGGAGCCAGGAGCAACGGCACACGCTCGGAGGAGGGCGGGAGTGGATGGATGCTCTCCCCCGCCTCCTCAGCGAGCTCCTTTCTTCCCCCCATCCATCCCCATTCGCCTTGTCTATGCCTGCATGGGTGTACTGAGGATGCTGGGGAGATATCCAAGAGGGAGGGCAGGGAGAAGGGGATGCAGCACAGGGTTGATGGGTGCTTTTTCACTCTATATGGAAGGCTACCTGCGTGTGTGTTTCCCCTTGTTTGCTCGATGCCTCCCTGCTCGCTTTCCGCACCGTGAAGCCGGAGGCAGCGGTCGCAGCATCCCCTGCCCCTGAGGGGCTCGGAAAGGCAGGTGTGCCCACTGCCCGAGCAGCACAGCTCACGGCTCCTGCCTCAAGCCCAGACAGGGCCCGGGAGCCGAGCATCCTGCAGCAGAGAGCCTGTTCCCTCCAAGGGGAAGGTGAGGCCTCAGGGTCTCTCGGCTCAGTTTCCAAAGGTCAGGATGGAATATTACCAACGAGCCTCTAAGGGACGAGGGAGGACAAACACTTCTCTCCACGCTTCTCGGCTTTTTCATGAAGTGATGGAGGAATAGGGAGGAGGGAAAAATGGGTTGTTGTCGGGATAAAAGGGGGGATCAGCCAAGCTGCAAAGGTGGGAATAAGGGGCCTGGCAGAGGGGGCAGGGGGATAAGGGGCCTGGCCGCTGTATTTGCTTTCAAATGCAACTCTCCCTCATTGTGCCTAGACCAAAGGCAATTAATTCATTGGAACCATTTCCGAGCTGGCGCCACCAGAGACATAGAAGTGACAAGGTAATTTGGACATCTCCTCTTTTTTTTTTTTTTTTTTTTAACCCAACGTGCAAACAGGGACATTTCTGCCGTACTTGGGGCAGGCATGAGCCGGAGAGCGATTTTACGGTCTTTATGGGCGCTTCCGCACTCACCCAGGCATATTTCACCCTGCAAAACCACAAACAGCTCTCGGCCAGAAAAGCCGTTTGATCTTGCCCTCCTCCTCCCCCCAGCACATACAAAAAGGCCCGCGGTAGGGAGGATCGGAAGGGATTTCCTGGAGCACGCAATGTGCAGGAGATAGGGGAAAATAATAAAAAAAAAAAAAGCTGGAGGGGGAGAGTGGTTGATGATCTTGGCCAAGGGGGTCCTACGGGACAAGCTGCAGACCTGATGCATCCTCGGCGGGAAGCCTGGCTCCCCTCCAGGGATGCGGGGCTGCCTAGTGTCGTGTTCTCTGACACCTAAACAAGCTTCCCTGTGGCAGGGAGCTCAGAAACCAGACAGGAAAGGAGGTCCCCCCATAAACACCCCGATTTCGCTGCCCCTCACTCCGGTGGCGAGGGGAAGACCCCTCCTGCAGTCCCCCCTCCCCCCCGGTGCTGCCACCTGGCCCCAGCGCGGGCGGGGTGCTGGAGGCATGGGAAGGAGTTGGGTACCTTTGCTGTGCTGGTACTCGGCGCTCCCCGTGGCGCAGTCCGGGGTGCAGCTCACCTCGATTTCCTCATAGAAATCCGACTCTGTGTCCGAGCTGCTCTGGTGCCCTTTGGTGGAGGGGGGCTCCGGGGCGGGGGGCTGCTGTCCGGCCGAAAGCAGTGCTGCCGCTGCCGAGCGGCTCTCCGACACCGTCCCTGTCCCTGGCAGCACCTCCACCTCCTCTTCGTCTTCTCCTCCGCCACCTCCTCCTCCTCCTCCTCTCTCCCGGGACGACAAGGGGCCAGGTCTGGGGCTGAGGCAGTTCCGATGGATCATCTTCTCCTGCGGCTCCGCAGCGGGGCTCCCCACTGCTTCGGACAAATTAGGCACCCTCTTGCCAACTAGAGCGCTAAGTTGTGTCCCCTCCAGAAACACCACCATCTCCTTTCTGGTTTCCATTGTAGTTTTGCGTAAGGGAGGGGGGAAAAAAATGCAGATCTTTCCCCCCCCTCCCTCCCGCTCTCCCCCCAACCTCGTACAAACCCAGCAACCCTCTCCTGGCAATGCAGAGGAGCAAGCGGTGGGATAGGGTGACCTTGTGATGCGAGCGCTACACTCTGCTGTGCTGCTCTGGGAGGGATCACCATTGCCCTCTTCTTTCTAAGCTGTCATCCTCAATGGTGCAGTCGTCATTACAGTACCACCGGTGACGCCACACATTGATTGCCAGTGGATAAATGGAAACGTCTGCCATGGGGAAGATGAAAGGAAGAGCCGGAGCGAATGGGCTAAATGCGTGATGCACCAGGTGTAGGAACCCGAGATGGAGAGGGAAGTGTGAAAAAGAGATGCATATGGAGCTGAGCTGCAAAGAGGTTGTAACATGCGGGGAGAATTCCGCAGGGGAAAGCCTTGCCTGACAATTAAATAGCCTTTTGACTGCCTTAAGCCACAACCTTGATGTAGTATTGAGGCGAAGATGCTTAGCTGCATCCTGCAAGTGAGAAGATACATACTCAAGCCTCTTCCTTGGATGCATTATTTATTGTTGGCAATCAGCTTCCGCATAGCTGCATATATAAGGCTTTAAGAATCCTTTGCAAACTTGAGTATAAGGAAAGTTGCTGGTGACATTTGAATATAGAAATAGCTTTGACTTCTTTTTCTGGTTCAATATCGGTTCCTGCTCGTATAACTGCTGTTGATTTCTGTTGATTGAGACTAAAACGTTAGTTTAAATTTTGGAATCGCGATTATATATTTGTTGCGCTTTACAGCTGAAAAGATACAATTACTTCACTTTTCATAACTGTGATTATCCTCATTATCTGCTGTTTGTTTTTTACTCTTGTTTCTTCCCTCGCAGTTTCCATTTATTCTACGATTTTGGGGCTTTTAAGAGGGTTTGATATCTCCTCCACTTTTTCCTTTTCACCTAATTGTTTTGCAAAAAAGTATTATCTGCTTTCAGGAGGAAAACCTGCAAGAAGAAGGTCTGCCAAGAGTAATTCAGGCTCCGAGAAATGCAAGTTATCAAGGCCAGAGCTTATGTTAGCTAGTTAATGTTGCTATAACAGAAATTACAAGGGCAACTATTTAAACAGCGCTTGTCTGAAAATAAGGGACCTTGTACCAAAAATATAGTGGCACACGGGGTCTCTTTAGCGTATTATGGTATTTCTAATGAGAGCTAAAAGTACTTCTTCTCTAGTTAATACTGACTCACACATGTAGTGTCAAGTCATTTCACCATCTGTCTTAACTAGGTTGTTCTAAATTTTTTCTCGGAGTGTTATTGGCTAGTCAGGTTACAGAAAACATTCGACCAATTACGTTCCTAACCCAGTAAGGAATTTACTGGCATATTTGACGTGACGTTGCTTCGGTGAGGAACGAGGCAGAGCAATAGGAAACATGCTGGGATTTTCTGCCCAGCCTTGTGAGCGAGACAGGCACGATGCAGGGAGACAGAGAAACAGGATTCCCGGTCTGTTGCATGCGTGGATTAAGGTGTGCTCCCAGCAGCAGGCATACTGATTTCAGGGAGATAAACCAGGAATTCTCACAGGGCTCTAGCAACCAATCTCCCTTTCTCCTGTGTAGACACACGCGTGTTTCCACGTAAACGTGCATCGTGCGCACACAATGCTTCAGATTGCACCATTTTCAATCATATGTGTGATGCATGCGTTGTTCCAAAGCTTGCCGGTTTCTTGAAAACTCATGGCTAAATTCCCTTTCCCTTCTCTCCCTTGCCAGCCGCTAGACCGGTGTGTGCCCCTCCAGCTCCACGTGAGGACCCGAAGCAGCCAGGCTCTGACCCACGGACTGTGCGGAAGCCAGGGAAGCAGGATTAGGTCCTTCTGATGAAGAAGCAAGCAATGGGTGGATGGACGAACAGATGGATGGATATATGGATGGATGGATGGATGGATGGATGATTCTATGATAAGGCAGTCTTGCTTCACCACTTGGCCAGTGGCCGCAGTGCGCCTTCTCCCTCTGAAGAGGGGCAAAGGGCCAGCGCTGATCCTGCTGCGCGGAGCAGCACAAAAGGGTGCGGAGCGGTGCGTGGGGCCAGGCAAGGAGAGGTGGGGGGTCTTGGGCAGCCCTGTATCCTTGTCGCGCTGATACGGGTTCCCAAGGCTGGATGCATGGTCCATGCACTTTGCTGGGGGAGTTTGGGTTCATATCCCTGGCACCTCTGGGAGTGGGGGCTGGAGATTCTGCCTCCCTCCATTTCCAGGTTAGTCGCAGGCTTGTGGGGAAGTTCTCACCTCCAGCCTCCTGCCTGGCTCGAGCAAATAGCCGTTTCGGAGGAGTCTGCTGTCTGTAGTGGACGGAGAGGATTTCTGCATTAATACGAGTAATTACGAGTACTAGGAGTCTGGGGGGAGTAAGAGAATGGATATCCATGTCTCTTTCTAAATAAAACAGTAACCGGCAGCTGAATTCAGAATACGAGGGAGGACTCTCAGAGAAGGCGATGGAGACAACTGTGGAGGTTAATGGGAAATCCTGTCTCTGGCAGACTGGAGCCCTGGGGATGGTTCCCATGGATTATGCTGACCCATCCCTACAATTTTTTCCATATTCGTTTACAAGCCACTCTTGCCTCCTTCCTCACCCCATTCTTAACCCCTTCCAGCCAGGATGCTTCCCATCATGTACCTCGGGAGGGAGGTTTTGTTAAGCCCGAGATGATAACAATTGCCACCGACGGCTGAGGTACAACCACTCACGGACAAACGCATGCCACCGCACACGGACACACGAGGTTATTTGCCGAGGGTAAAGACAGAGAATTGAAGGCCTGAATGGGGTCTTAAAGGACGAAATGGAAAGGAAAAAAAAAATAAAAAATAATAATAAGAAAAAAAGAATAAATAAAGTCTCCGTTGGACTCGAAGTTTTGGGGTCAATTTAGATTGAGTTGATAAAGGCTTGTTAAAATGTCTATTTTCACATCCCGCAGAAAGAGGACAGGCTGTGGCACTGCGTGGCAAGGCGAGGAGCCCGTCATGCTCCCTGCCGCGGCGGCGGAGCTGTGCCTCGCAGGGAATGCGGGTCCGGCTCTCTGCCTTCTGTCTAGTGTTTCCCACAGATCTGTCAAGACCGATTTGGAAGGAGACTCCCTCATTTGGGATTAATTTCCAGGCAGATTGGAAAGTGTATCTCTTAGGGGTTTTGTCCCCTCCCACCCCCCTCCTTTCCTTGACTGCTCCAGACAGAGATTTAAAACCTATTAAGTCTCTCTCACTCTCTTGGTCACAGCCGGGATGTAACTATCCTCAAAACTTTTCAAACTGATTTATTTCTGCGAGTTTACAGCTTTCCTTACTGATATACGGCCTAGGCGAGATCAGGGCGACCGCTTTCAAAAGGGTATTGCGCCCATTTCAGCATTACCGCTGCTGAAAGGTGTCCCGCATACGAAGAGCAAACGAAACTTTCCCTCTTCCCAAAACAAGAAAATCATGGGGGGACTTCAAATATTGCTAGAGTTATACACTCATAAATCAGACATTTTCCTTAAAAGTGGTAAGCCTGGAGAAGGAAAGACACATCACATGCTCCTTTCCCGCGGGATATTTATTTTCCTTCGCCGGTCAAGAGGGTGTCAATAACTTGTGACCGATGATGCCCAATTACGGCTGGGAACCCACGATACGCCTTCAAATTGCCCTAAAAACCCACGTCTTGACGGTTTTAAAATAGGAATAAAATTTTGACATAGCGCAGAACAATTTATTGCCGACCCAAACCCTGATATGTAGAGTCAATGGGTGATCAAAGCAGAAAGCCTATTTTTAAATTTTTAATGGGTAGTGTTAACAATAATGACTTAATTATCACTATTTTATTAAGGCTATTTTTTACGACATAGTAAGAGGTGGAAGGTTTGGAGAGAAAAGAATAATAGGCGCATTATTCTGGAGTGTAAAGACAAGCTGGTACAATGACAACGCATAACACGTAAGTGGCGTTGAGGAGCAAGAGGACAGAGCAGTGAGCGGGATATGCCTAGGAGAGCATGTAATGACGTTTACAGGATCTGAACTAGCGCACGTTTCTGACTCCGTCTTGCTCTGAGTGTCGGATCCCAGCATCGATTTGGAGATTATCTGCCTATTCTTGCTGATTTATATATTTATTTATTTTTACCTGTTGGCTGCCCGCAGCAGCACTTCCCTCCCACCGCAGGAGGTTCTGGAGATTTTTATCTTGTCAGATATAAACCTGGGGACAAGGGGGAAAGGGACTGATTCCCACTTCTGGGACATTCAGGATAAGTTTGCTTGTGGAAACGAGACCCGCTGCTTTACTGATTGCAGTGAGTAAATCGTGTAGGAATTTGGGCTTTCGATTTCACTTGCTATCGCTTCCAGACTCGTCGAGAGCCATAAAACTGCGGCAACCTTTTAATGTTAGAATAAGCAGTAGAAACACAATCTGCGTGGCAAACTCCCTGGTTTGAAAGCAGAGGAATATTCATGATGTGAGTTTAATCCCGTGGCAGGCAGAAGTCATAGGTAAATGAAAATCGACAGCATTTCAGTGGCTTCCCTGACTGGATTTTTTTTTTTCTTTCTCTCCTTCTTTCCGTTTTGTTTTGTTTTGTTTTGTTTTGTTTTGTTTTGGGGGGGGATTTGTTTGAACCAGAATTCAGCTAGCAGCCTGCTGTGCTGCACATCTTCGCAAAACCTGCCCGCGAGTGACAGCTTCACCTGAGACCTAAACATCTCTCACAGAAGCACTGAGGGGTCTCAGGAGGTACTTATGTGTCCAAAAGAAAAGCTTTAAGGGGGAATGTATCGTCAAGAAGACAAAACCGCAGAAATGCCAGAAGCGAGCACCCAGCCTTTCCTCGCGTTTAATATTTTGCTCCAGATATGAAAAGGTGTCGGGTTTTCTTCCTGTCCCCAAACCTGCCTTTTTTATTCCAGTCCTGTTCCCACCCCTCGTTCTTTGAAGAGGATAACCTGGAGGGGGAAACCCATTCTCTCGAACCCGCATTAGGGCTCAGTTTGCTGAAACTCCCTGTCCTGCCTTATTAAACCAAGCGGGCGGCCCAGGACAGGCTGGGAGGAGCCGAGCGCGCCAGGCGCCCGTCCTCCCCTCCGGGGCGCCGGTACCGGCCCAACCGTAGGCCGCCCGCTGGGCCACCCCGTTATTTCTCACACCGTCACCCCCGAGTAGGCGGCAGAGCCTCGGAGAACCGTTTCCCGGCTCTTCCTGGAAGGAGATGGCTGAAAAGAGATGGCGTTTGCAATGCACGGTGTCATCTATGCCTGCTGTAAGCAAGCAGTGCATGGTCAAAAACAGAGGCTGTCTGCGCCCTCTTCCAGCCCTTCACTTTGCAGCCGTGCTGTCAGATTTAGACCTGGTTCTGCTCCGGATGACAGGCTAAATCCTGGTATTTTCACTGGGTTGAAGATATTTTTACACCGAACTTTATAAACTAGTATGGAGAAGGGCACAGCTACGGTCCAGAGCATTGGAGACTGACCCGAAGAAGTGGAAATTGAATCCCCATCTGTTCTGCCACGAGAAAATGGATGAAAAAGTCTCAGCTCATCTACTGGATCCTAGGGACCCTTTTCATCCCAAGAGAGGAGTGAAAAATCCCTATGGAAAGTTCCTTTGGAGATACGGGTGTCCAAGGGGTAGAGGATCTGCTGAGGGACCTCTCGCAATTAGGGAAATACCAGAAGTGGGTATCTTACTCCAGAGACCCAACTGTATGTCTTCTGTAATGAAAGGGTGATTTCCTCTTTGATTTGAAAAGGAGCAGATCTGACCACATGGGAACAAGCTACAGTCGTGTGTAAAGAGACTCCATTTAGGATGACAAGGAATGGAAAGTTATATTAGAAGCAAATAAATGAAAAGGAAGAAAGAAGAAGGGGGAAGGAGGGAAGGAAAAGGAAAATCCAGGCACCCAGGACGAGAATCTTACTGAAAATTCCCTCACTCCTCTCTGAACCTGAGTGTCATGGGAAAAGAGCAGTTACACTGATGCAGAAGGCTATCTCAGTTTTTGCCCACCTCATTCAAAGTCTCCCCCAAACAAACACATATTAAAACTCGAATATTGACCCAGAGGGCATGTGGAAGGAAATATTACCTATTTTTTGCAATGAAGAGTCAAATGTTAACTCCTTAACCTCCGGTTCCACTTTCAAGAAAGCTCACTTACAGCTAGCCAAGCTGAGATGGCATTGCCAGTTATCATAGCAGGTTTGGCTGCCTGGTTTATTTTTTCCTTTGCACCTCTGTGCCTGGCCCTCAGGGATGAGGATGCACATCCACAGGCTAAGTCTCTCCCACAAAAAAAAAACCCAAAACATCAATCTTGACTCTCTAGTCACTGGTCAAGTGCTTTAGCACTGCTGCCTGATTAAGAAATGCTCGGGTTTGCATCCTAGGTGCTGGATTCCCAGTGCCTGACCACCACTTGTTGAAACCCGTGGTTCCCTTGATAGGGATGGAAATGACTGATAACCAAGGTCAGCATGGAGAAACAGGGCACGTGCACTGAGAAAGGCGGGTGACCCTGACGAGCTGTACTGATGGGGTTCCTTCTCTCATAGCTCGTTGTTGCTCCCCACATTCTCAGATCTCAGCTCTGGGCACACTGTACATGTCACATCTCTGGTGACTATTGGGCCTGAGAGACAGTAATGAGGGCAAAAGCATAGGTGTAAGAAACTTCAACAGCAAGTCATCGGCTTCTGCCAGAGACCACTGAGACTGGGAACAAGTAGAAAATCCCGAGTTTGTCTAAAAAGAAACCTCTTACCAGGTCAAATAAATTCTCTGGAAGCAAACTCATTTATGTTCTTCTCTCTCCCTCTTCCCCATTTCCCTCTCCCCACCCCCTCACCCTACCCCTTACCCCGCCATTTGGTTGATGCCTTTTTATGAAGAACCCAGAAATTTTGCTGGAATTACTGGCTGACTTGGGATCCTATCTCCTGCTATGTGGTAACAATAGTTATACTAGACTGCAGCTGAGTTTTGCGATCACTGAGGACCACAAAAAGTGAAAGGATGAAGGGGGCAAGGAGGCAACCTGAGTTACCCACCATTGTAACTGCATTAAATCCTTGAAGCAAGCATAGCAGCAATGAAGAATGTTATCCCCTGGCACAGGGGCACAGCCTTTCGGGCCTCCTATTTTCCCAGCTGAGCTAAAAAGGGGGAAATCTACATCCCTGCCGAACCCGAGTCAGGCCCAACCCTGATCATATTGTTCTCAGACTCGGAGAGAAAGTTGCGATCCCAGAGAGATGGAGCTCCTCCCCAGGTGGTCCCACGGGATGCCCAGCATAGAGAGGGGAGGTGTGGGATGATGGTCCCAAGGGGGGAGGCACTGCAACCGCAGGGGGGCCAGGAGACAGATTATCACGTTTCTGCTGGAAATTGAAGGCATATTGGCATTGCGTGGAAAGAAAAACCTGGACATGTTCACGCAATTGCCTCTTGAGCATGGGCGTGAGAAAAGATAATGTTAGAAGCAAAGTGCCCGGGTATTCGCTGTTTCCGAAGGAGGAAATGAGCACGTCCTGGGAACCCGGGCTGACAAAGGCGAGGGCTTTTTTCTCAAGCAGAGCAGCACTGTGCAAGTCACGGCTAACAGTACGAAGGCTGCTGCAGGCAGCCATGGCACACTGAAGGGGTGAGCTGCCCACTCCAGTGATACCCTGCACTGCGTGTCCCATGCTAGACGGCTCTGTTTCTCTGCCGGCTTGTTGCACACACCTTTAGAGACTCGTCTCTCATGAACTAATCCCGAAGTCCCAGGCCAATGACATC
The DNA here is from genome assembly GCA_032466535.1 of Forpus xanthops. Classification (NCBI taxonomy): domain Eukaryota; kingdom Metazoa; phylum Chordata; class Aves; order Psittaciformes; family Psittacidae; genus Forpus; species Forpus xanthops. Next base: position 14,578 of record JASSUY010033584.1, read on the forward strand.
GTTAAAGGAGTCGAGGAGGGCACACTGCCTTCGGGCGTGTGGGGGGGCCAGGAGAGGACGGGGTCCCTTCCTTCCACGGCCAGCTCAGGCCTGCCACGGCCCCTCAATTGGCCGTATCCCTCCTCCCCGCAGCGCCGGCTGCGCATCCCCTCTGCCTCCGTCCCTTCCCCCTTCCCGGCCGGCGGTCCCTGGCTGTGATCACCGCGGCCCTACACTAACTGCTGTCTTCTTGCGCCCCCCACTGCTGATGGGCCGCAGAGATGAAAGGAGCCAAGCCGGAGCCAAGCCAGCCAGCTGACCCTCGCAGCACCTTTTTCTTTTTTTTTTTTTTTCTTTCTTTTTTTTTTTTTTTTCCGTGCCAGGGAAGCGCGTGAGAGAAGGAGCAACGGAGCAATGAGGGCAGGCAGCACTCCCGAAGGCTCCTGCCCGAGGTGCCGGGACACCGGAGTTTCCAGCCCTCCTTGCTCCGGCAGGCAGAGAAGGAGCCGCCGGGGCTGCGGCCTCACGAGCGGGCGGTGGTATCAGCACCTCCCTGCACCTTCCCTCCGGGGACATGGCTCTGCAGCCCGCGGCTATTTCGCTGGTCCATTCAGAGATTACATCGCTCTCATCGTCATCATCCCTCCAGGTCAAGGACATTCTGTCCAGTCTAACTTAAAACTGTTGGAAAACACGCCCAGGGAAAGAAACAGCTGTTGCAGGTAAAACTTGTAGGCGGTTAACTCAAACAGGTTCTTCAGGGGCTGTCCCCGATTAAAAACGAGGCACACGGGAGCAGCTTCGGAGGAGCAGTCTGGTACTCTCTGCTGTTCCCGGAGTGTCTCCGAAAAATCAATGTTTCCTAGGGGAGGCCAAGGGTTTAGATGTACAAAGCCTGTACTCATAGAAATAAATATGCCTCTGTGCTTTAATTGCGTCCGTTGATTTCTTCGAAGCCATAATATGAGCTCTCCTTTTAGATCCACTCTATGTCCCATGTGTACATACAGGCAGATAGACGAGCATGCACATACTCATGCCAAGTCTACATATAAATACATTCTTCTCCCATTGTTCTCTCATGAAAATGCAGTTTCAACAATCTGCTCAAATCCAGAAAGACTACATCGATGCGCCAGCACATGCCTTCTACTATGGATTCACAACAACCTGTAGGAGTTTTTCATTCCCAGTTTGGAATGCTTTTAGTCTTGTTGCCAACCAGCAGTGAAAAATAATAATGATAACAAATAATCAAAGCATGTGGAACACATCACATGGGCTGCTCCTTTCTCATTTAGTGTGTGGATACACCTTTCTTACCATTTTTCTACCTAGTCCCGTAGGAAACAGGAATTAGTAGACTGGGCTAGCTTCCTTCCCTGGGCGCCACTGCGACAGGATGGTTCCGAGAAAACTTTGAAACATCTTTATATCTGAGGGTTTGCTTTCCTCACTGCCCCCCTCACTGCCTCTCCGTTCCACTCCCCCCCCTGCCCCCCGAAGCTCTTTCTCCACGGGACCACTGTATTCGGCCCCCAGCAATGTCTCAGGAGGAGCGAACTTCAAACCCAGAGCTCTAAGGGAACAGGGCTCTTCCCCGCCATCTGGGGACAATCTGAGGTCGGGAGAGAGGGGACACGCCGCAGCACATGCCCGATAACAGGCGGGATCTGATGCTCCTTCCTTCTGGCAGAGCCGGGCTCCAGAAAGCACTCGCGTTTTAAAGACGTTTTCGCATTCTTTTTGGCATGGCAGCAGGTTGGTGGACTCTTGAGGTGCGTTAAGGCTGCCTGCCTGAGCCGAATTATGAGGAGCTATGCTTCGCTAGGGCGTCCCGGATGCTCTCTCTACTTCTGTCTCCCCCATCGCAAATAAACACTCTGTGAAGAAGGTAAAAAAATAAATCTGATCGGGTTACTTCCAATTCCCAAATATGCTTCATTTCAGGCAATGCAGTTCTGCAGCAAAAACCCAATCCATCCTTCCGAATTGTCATGCTTGTTGCTGAAAGGGAACAAACAAATAAACAAATAACAATAATTTTAACAGTCCTCACAACTGAGAGAGAAGAAGCGAAATAAAACATTGCGAAGACGGAAACGTTCTCTGGCATTCAGGCTGGGTGCAGAGAGGCACTCGAAATGGGGTATGGCTGAGAACAGAACGTGTGCTCCCAGACTACCCCCTCTGAGAGGCAGGAGCATGCTTGGGAGTTACATATAAGGGACAGCCTTGAGAGGTTGGAGCTGGCGCTTTATGCCCCCACGGGTGGATGAACACTCGTGAGTCTTGCGCTAGAGATATCAAACTGCAAATCCATTCTGACCGAGCAGGAAGGGCCTCCGGGCGGGGTGGGCTGACCCTGCTGCCCCCCAGGACCCCCCTCCAGGGCAGCGGGCGAGAAGCCGCCCGACTTTGCGGGAGACGTGGTATTTTGAATTGCGTGGGGGTTATTATTTCACAAGTTCCACCAACAGAAACAGGGAGACAGTCCAGATCCTGCCCCCGCCACCGAAACTGGCTGGGCTGTAGTCAAGGGGGTGCAATTAAGCCCCTGCCGTGTTTTTTTTCCCCATTGCGCGCTATCACGAAGCGCCCTGGGAAAAAGGCCTTGGCGGGTGAGGTCGGGACTGAAGACGGCACCTCCGGCTCCGCTGGCCCCGGCCAGGAGGGAGCAGAAGAGCCCCAGAGCCCCCAGCAGCTCCCGGCCCCTGCCAGGGCACAGAACAGCGGGGCCAGCCGCTCCCTTTGAAATCGAGGGATTATCATCTACAAGGAACTCTCTTGCAAGAGAGGGGAGCAGACTAGCTCTGTCACAGTCTTGAAATGGGTAAGGGTAGGGAGAAGTCTCTCTCCTCAACTGTTGTCTCCTTCCCACCAGGCTGTTTCTGGAGCTATTCCCTGCGTCAATCCTTCACCCTGTCAGCCAGGGGAAGACGTGGCTGGCTGCCTAGAGCTGTAGTTTCCATGCACTCCTGGTACAGAAAAGATAGCCACTGATGCTGTAACACAAAAAAACTTATGAAGATTCCATATTCTCGAAGCTATGGGAGTACCCCTGAGCAGGCAGTTGGAGTTCAACACCCTACACCTCCCTTCTTCAGTAGCCACATGGCCCCCTTGGCTGCTCAGCAGCACGCTCTTGGTCCAAGAGCACCAAGGGCAATGGGCCAGGGACCAGGTCATGCAGCTGTCCCCAGTGTTAATTTGCTCAGAGCCTGGCCTCTGTGACACTCTGCCTTTGGGTGTAGCAGCAGGAATTACCTACTTCTTCCACAAGCCCTTCCACAAATGATGCCAAACCAGAACTGGTCTGCTTCATACTACACAAGAAAAGGCTGATCCCATATCACTGGTGGGGCTGGAAAAAAATCCTGCCCTTGGGTTGGAGAGCACAAAGAGGAGGTACCAAAACCATGTGTCCAGGGTGGCAGCCACACGCAGCACAGAGCAAAACAGTCATCCTCCCATTTCTTTTTTATTTTTAATGACAACATCATGTGTGTGCTTGTATAAATCTTCAGTGATTTCACAGCTCCCCGTGGTAATATCACCAGGCTGACTCTTATGATTTCCTCTACTCCTGCACAGTTTTAGATTTATAGGTCTCTTACAGACTCATTCACAGAAATAAAAAGGGCGGGATTGGAGAGGACTTGATTTCTGGCTGCTCTCTGAGGTTTTCCTTGCCAGATCCATGCAAGATTGAGAGCTTTGGAAATGTGGGTTTGTAAACCAACCTCTTAACTCTTTTCACCCGCATTAGGTGGTTAGGCACACACATGCATGCATGGGCTCAAAAAGTCATGCCTAAAGAAGGGTTAAAATCTATGAAAGTGAACGCTGTAAAAGGGAAAAAGAGGGAGAAAAGACCCTAAACCCCCCCCCCAAAAAAAAAAAAAAAATAAACTCTGAATAGCCTCGAAAGAATCTTTGCGTGTCAGATGCATTAATCCCATATAATAGCCACTCTGGTGCCTGCTAGGTCACAACTCTCCTAGCACTAAGAAATTCGAACTTTGTGTATATTAGGATGAAATCAAATGGGTATATCGGCATGAAAATTGGACAGTTGAAGAGCAGCTGCTGAGAGGGTCGGAGGGTCTGAGTTATCCAAAGGTTAGGGCCCAATCCAACTATCACTAGCTGAAAGAAAACAAATGCAAATAGTGATTATGGCTGGGAATCAGAAAAGAGGTGTCCTAAGCATTCTAGCTCTTGAGAATCATGAGTAGGGGAGAATTCTCCACTCATTTCTCTACAAGAATGTTACTCTATCCTCTTTACTCTTCCTTAGCTGTGTGTTTGCCAAGTGTTTTCCCATTGATAGCATATTTAGAGAGCGCTTGTTTCTGCATCCCTCTCAAGAAATGTCCCTGCAGCAGTGCTCTGTTGAGTAAATAAAAACAAAACAAAAAAAAAAAGGCAATCAATGAATCTTCCTTAGATCTCTAGCACTTAAAGGAGATCTGGGTGTGCCCTGGTGAAAGAAGTCTAGAACAGAAGCCAGTTCCTCATTTCTGAGACAGGAGCACATGTATGAATTGAGGATGTACCAAAGGAAAACATGGTATATTCTAAGCCCTGCAGGGAGGTGAAAGGCACTAGCACTACATGAACAGCAGATGCCCACAGATGATATTTTCAATGGCATCAAGTCTTCACATTAGTAAAAGATCTTCCTAAAGTGATCTCCTATCAATACCAAAGAATTGGAGTTTCAGATATGCAAAGTACCTGCCTTTAGTGGCACTTTGGTTGCACTAATTAAAGCATCCATTCTTCCTTCTATCTCTTCATCCTGCCTGAAAGGTTTTGCACACCCTTTGTACAGCACAAATTAACCAAAACAATTCTCATAGTTAGTACACCTCACAACATAGTAGTGGGCATTTTTATTGGGCTAACCAACACCTTTCAGAGGTTTTGCATCTAAAATGACACCAGAGCACTGACTCTCAGGCGCCTACTTGCCACACAACCAAGAAGGTGGACGTGACCTATGAACCAGGAAAGTTCACAGAGTAATTTGTACTTTGTAATCCGTAGGAACTGGATGATACAATTTAACATACAAGGATACTCTTTATTAAGTCTATGACTGGAGGGTAAAGACTTGTTCAGACTTGGAAATGCTTTAAAGCGTCCACACAGGACTTTCTGCTCCACCTTAGATCCACACCCCATCTCAGCCCAAGGTGAATTTCCTGGTTAGGCAAACCTGAGCTCCCAATGGAGATAAGGAAAAACACAGGAACTTGTTCAGAACAAGAATGTTCATGCTAGGAAGTACCCAGGGAGGGCTAACGTACTTTAAGCTCAGATCCTATCTTAATTTGCATGAGCTTTCAAGAGTAGATGCTCATTACCACAGATTGATCCTTTGAATAACTTCCTAGTTCAGCATGAGTGTCTTAGGTTGATTTGCACTGGGTTCTTCTCGTCTAAACATAATTAAATGAAATCGTGCTGAGATAAAAGGCTCCGTAAGTTTCCATGTAGATTCTCAGCTCAAACCACAACTCAGACCACTTCTGCATAGAGGTTGGATATAAAGTGTTGAAAAACTTCTTTTGAAATCAAGAAGGCCGCACCTGAGCAGGGAAGACCAGGTCACCCCCATCATGCCTGACAGGCAACTTAAGCACTGGTGATGCTCCTCAGCTGTAAGTTACCACCTCACATCTATGACAGCAGAACTTATGGACATGGCACCTCTTGGTCCATTACAATGAAATGGAAAATAGATTTATAGAAACCACTGCTGGAACACATTAATTAGTCTCTCTGATTCCTGAGCCTTGACAGTTTTGCTGGCAAGGCAGAAGAGATCTCTACCTTCATCTGCTTCATTCACAGCTACTGTTGTTAATTAATATAACATGATTTTAGTTTAAATTAGCACACCAGGCACCATGAGGAACAGGCACCCTCTTTTTTTACAGCTGGAATTAAAGCAGCAGTAACCTCTTTACCTACATCAGCTAAATCCAAGAAAATCATCAATCACATCTTTCAGTGAAGTGCTGAATTGTGTGGATGCTCCTGCCTATGCACTTGCTCCCACTTACGTATCTCATTTCTGTATAAACAGTTTTTTAATCAGCACAAGGGTAATCAATATGTTGAGTTCATAACTGCTTGAGAATGGGTATAACACCTTAATCAGCCATTACTTGTCACTTAGTCTATGCAATTGGATGGCCAAAACTTACAGCTATAGTCAAGGTATGAATCCTTCACAGCAAAACCACTTTGATGGTATGTATGATCTTGCAGCCTTGTTTTCCCACTGCTTCTGACTCAGACTGGCTCACACTGCAGCTCTCCCATGCAGCCTGTTCTAGTTAGCCCAGAGAGCAGAGGCTGTGGCTGTATTTACATGGCACTTACACCTTGTGTCCTGTTGTGTAGCATATTGCAAAGCTGCTCCAAAATACACTAAATCACACTCCAGCAGAGCCTGATTCCATGACACGATCTTTGGGAAGAACTTCATGACATATTGTAAGCACTTGGAAAAAGATTTTTTTTTATCTCAGAAAAAAAACAAAACAAAACACTCTTTAGACGTCACTGGAGTGCGGATGATGAATTTAGGAGGAGAGTGGGAGCCAGGAGATCTGGAGTTTTCTTCCTGCCTGATTGCTTGCTCTGTGGTGCTGGGCAAGTTCTAATCTTTCTGACTCCACTTCCCAGCCTGTAAAATTGGGGTAATATTAGTTACTTCATGGTGACGACTGCAGTAGCAATCAGTTAAGTTTTTTTGTGGTAATAAAAACTTTGAATATTATTACTCATAGTATTCTAAAGAGGAACAATATCCTTGTTATTCATACTGCTACTTGAGAGTAATAAGGACAAGCCACCCCCTTACCCTGCTCATCAAGATCACTTTACAGTACTCCTCCAAGAGTCTCTCTTTGGAAGAGGGACAAATCCATTTTGTAATCCAATTCATCTACTTAAGGGCATCCCAGGCACACAGCTGCTGTGTGACATCTGAAGTGGAAATAATGCAATTTTCATTAGAGCAGATTTTGACTGGAAGAAAAAAGCTCTGGTTTTTTTTTTAGTGTCAAGCTTCATGGTTTTCTCTTGTGCTTCTCTTTTGTACTACACTATCTTTTTCCACATTTTGCTCACTAAGAAACTTCACCTTTCTCCCTCTGAGGAAATCAAAATGAAATTCCCAAAACACTGCAGATCAAAGTGCTTTGTTTAAAATTTTCTCATGAAAAGAAGGCTGTTTGTTGTCAGCTCTTTTCCAAGCCACTTGGCTCCTCAAGCAAATGCCAGTCAGGGAAGCTGCTGATATCTTCTGTTTACCAGTTCTCTCCAGTGTTCAACCACCATCTTTTTTCCTACATATAGATAGAAAATCTCTTCAGGGCAGGGGATATCTCAGTGTTCTCTGCTTTATCCATGCTCCACAGATCGAGTCCTGCTTACATTGCTAAAGAAAAATGGTGATAATAACAATGAAATTATATCAGGTTCATTAGCCATAATAATTCCTCACCGCTGGAGCAGTGCCTGAAGACCTCCTGCTATCATCACAAACCCACATGGATCTGCCTGACCCACATGAAGCATCAGATCCATTCTGGAGGAGGGGCAGTGCAGCCATTCCTGACCACTCTTACTCTGGTATTTTATACAGTGGAGAGGGAAGTTGAATCAAAAGGCTCAGCCATGGTTCCAGCTCTTTAGAGGTAGCAAACTTTTACTGTCTGGAACACCACTGTTTGGCTCTGTAACACTAAGTAAATCTAAAATATAACCCAAACCCTCTATAAAAGTAATGTAAACCTCCAACATCTATAACCAATGCTTTGCGCTTTCTTGCACTCTGTGGTAGATTTTATTGCAAGGCTTCAGAGAAAGCCATTTACCTACACCCACATCCTGGGTAGCACAGTGTTTTCTGACAAGTTTCTGTCTGGAGGAAGCCACAGCAGAGCCATCATAACCAACATTTTGTGGAAAACAGCCTTTTTTATTAATTCTGCAGTCTCTGGTTACTCCCGTCCTATATCCCTGATTCCAGACCTTCCCTGTCATTACTCCTATGGTGCCCCTATGCACTAGCTGAGAGGCTGTAACAGGGCTTGCATATCTCATGCAACAAGGAATTGCACAATAAGGAATGGTACAGCCCAAGTCTTTGTCTATCTTTCCCACAGAACTCCTGACACTGGTTTCACAGTACCACACTCATGAAAGGTCTGACACCGCAATGCCTAGCCAAAAACACATTTAATTTCATGTGAGTGGCTAAGCAGATCATTGCAGACAGACTGGCTTGGAAGGGACTGAATAACTTGTTTGGAAAAGCATTGCAGTGTTAAGAAACAACCCACTGATAGGTCTCCACCAGCTGAGAAAAGGAACTCTTCTAGGGACATGAGATGGGTGCAGAAAGGTTTTCAAGCCTTTGGCCTTGAGCTGACTGGTGTTACAGGGCTGTGGGCAAACTTGTGATCTACATAGCTGTAGCTGGACAGGGTAGCTGGGTTTGCATTTTTAACAAGACGCTTGCATGAGCTGAATGAAAAAATGAGAGGAGGAGGGAGAAGCAGCTGCTAGGGCTGATGGCTACTGATCCTTTCCATGTGAGGGTGTAACCTTTGGTAACCCTGGCCCCATGTCATGTGACAGGGCCAAGAAATAAACCCTGGGCTCTTACCAGCACTCCTGTGTGTTACACCTTTATTGCAGTGATGACAGGTTGATGGCTACACTGAAAGGTTCTTTTCCTTTGGGGAGTCCTGTCCAGTGTTCAGCTTTATCCATCCATAAAGGCTGTCTAAATAGCTTGGGGTTGCTAGGAAAGGTTCCTGCTCCCCCTCCACCCCCTCATCCCTCCAAAGACTGGGAAAGGGGCCCCTCACCTGCTTGTCAAAAGCCACTAACTCACTGTCACCATGGCCAGCTTTCTCCTTGCTGGAAGTGGAGAGTACTTGCCTCCATATAAGATTTTCAGAAGGATCCTACTTCCCTCTCTCCTTTTCCTATCCCACCTCATCTCATCCCAACCCAGTGTACTGAAATACTGTGTATTTTTCTCGGATCTCAGGAGAAAATATGGCAAAGGTGCTCTCATTTAGGTAACTCCTCCGGCAGTTTGGTGAATACTGTAGCAGTTAATCTCCTTAACAGTTTCATTATTTTACTTTCTGACAATTATGTTATTAAGGGCTCTTACTATTCTGCAGGGTTACTATGAACCCAGAGCTGCTGCAGGGGTATTGGAAAAAGGAAATCAGGAGTTAAGTGAAGAAAGAAATTAGCTAGGAAGGATGCCAATCACAATTTGTGAGCTCACAATTTTTTTGAATGCTATTATTCTTACTTTTATCCCGCCCCTCACACCCCCTGGCTCTCTCTTAATTACCAGTCGTGGGAAAGGTAAGCTGACCGGTTTAATAATTCTCAGCACCACAAGTGGTAGGAACGAGTTTAAACTGGAGATCCTAAGAGCTTTCTCTTTGCATAAGATGAATTTATAGCTTGGAAACTAAATATTTGTTCAAAGAACTGTTGGGGGTGTTCAAGCACAGGAGAGATGAAATGGCAGCTTAAATATTTCATTTACATGCAATATGCAGAGCATTAAGTCCTGTCTTAATTCTTCACCTGTTTTCTGAAATCTTTTGACAAACACAGGCCATTTCACCTTGCCATTGTTATTTCGAACGACTCTCAGGTTCATGTAATTGTTTTGTGCTCCTGCGTGGTAGTATCCTAGGAGGGGAGCAGACTCCGGTTTCTAACAGGAACACCACAAGCTGCAGCAGGGTTGATTCCTTCTTTAGCAGACATTTCCAACGTGCTGCTATTGAATAAGGATGAAGCTTCACCCAGGAAACCAGATCTAGCACCAGTGGGCATGCAGATGCTCAGGGGATGAGGTCCATAGGAATGGGTATACATAGAGCTAGCAAGCAAAGAAGTAAATGGCACTTCCCACTATACGAACTCAATTTTCTCTGTTGGAAAGAGGGTCCAGTGTAGTGTTTACTTCTCCGCAGCAAGCCTTATGACACAGGCTTCATCAGAGACATTTCCACATCCAGGGGTTCTTTTTCTGGTAACTGGCTGAGCTATCATGAAACCGTGATGTATAGCTTACTCAACCGAAGATTTTCTGTGCTATGACTCCTACAAATCAGCCCATCTGTGCATAAGTCTGAAAGCCTGAACCACTGTGCGGCAGAGCTCTTTCCTATGCACACACTTGTGCACACAAACATACACAAGAGCACTACACTTCTGCTCTTTTTGCCTGCTAATAATACTACAGAAGAAGAGAGAACACTTCTGCTCAGATGATGATCTGATAATTTGCTTTGAAAGAAATACGCATATTTATCCATAGGTTCTGGGTACACTTCTGGATTGAAAGTACATGTAAACATGTAAATTTGTATTTCATCCATGGCTTATTAGAACAAAATGTATTCCTTACTTGTACTTACAACAGAGAAGATTGAAACAGTACCAAATGTGAGCATTAGTGACTTTGGAAAGGGGTTTTATTCTTTATGCCCTCAATGCCTAAACTTAATATTTTGAGGTGGCACACAAGCTGTGATCATAAAACGAGTTTTACTGGGAAGCCATGTTTACTTCTTGTTTATCAGGCTTATTTTAATTCATTCTGGGTATGTTCCAAGTGCTGTGTAAGAGATTAAAGGCAACTGCACACCCCAATTAGCAGCCAGCCCTCTCTAAGTAAAAATATTTCTGAGGGGTAAGATGAAAGTGGAATAATTTCTCTTCATTAACAGAAGAGAGCTGGAGAGGGTTATTTTTTTTTTTTTTTTGCTGAATGGCTATATCTTGACTTTGAGCCTCTCAAGATTTAAAATGAGTGACCATTTAAAAATTAAACCCAGTGCGACAAATACCCCTCCAGGAAAGGCTTTCGATAGAGCACACGAGCTCTGCAGTAAAAAGAGTCCTGACTAGTAAACCTTCGGGACTGTGCAGGACTCCAAGCTCTCCAACAGAAAATCTAGCTCTGGGGCACTAATCTCTCCATTTTTCATGCAAAACTTTTCAAGTGAAACCGCGGTGGAGGCCATAAAACATTTTGCTTCTCTTTAAACAAAGCAGCAGAAAATTCACGCTGTTCTAGGGGGACAGTCGGCTACGGGGCTGAAAAGATGAACTTCAAAAGGACTTTACTGTCTCTTTCTTAATATGATTCTTCTGTGCAAGTGTAAATCCTACCTCGTGCACACAGTCAGTGAGAGAAGTTTCTCACTTCGGAGTAATATGGAGTTTATCAATTAAAACTTTAGCAAATAAATCTCGAAACCTTATTTCGGGAGTTTATTTTATACCTGAAAGACTTGTTTTAATTTTCACTTTTTCACAGAGGCCTATAAATCTTACTGTATACCAGCTTAACCTTTTGAGAAAAAAAAAAATTAAAGAAAAGGAAATAAAAAAAAATTAAAAAGGAAAGGGGTGGCGGGCAAAAGCAGCGTCGGCCACAGCAAAACAGCCGTGAGCACACAGCCCGCGCAGCCCCGACGCGGCGGCGATGGGTCGAGCAGAGCCCCACGCTGCATCCCGTTCCCTAAGCGGGCGGGCAGGGCACGGCATGGTGCCCACGGGTTTCCCAGTCGCTCACAGCCAGCCTGCCAGGCAGCTGTTCGCAAAACCCTCGCCGGTGCATGGGCCTTGGCAACCTTGTTCCCCCTCCTTTGCTACCCCGGGGTAAATCGCCGGCGTTTCCTAATAGCTTTCTTTCTAATGAGTAGAGAGCAGGGGAAGGAAAGTCACCCACCCGGCCTAAACCCCGCCACGATCCTAACGGGGACTCCGATGACTGATTTATTTACTGTTATTGTTTTGCTAGACAATGCTCGCTTCCCGAGAAACTTCGGGCATCTTGGGGACATATTGTTCGGAAATACCTTTGGAAATACCCAGCTGCCCCCGTTCCGGCTAATCGTAACACCTCTTTGATTTGAAGGGGGAAAAGCTTAAATCCTTGCGTTCTATTGAAACCAACGAAGGACCTCGGGAGGAGGAAGGGGAGGAGAAACGGGGAGAGGGAGCGGGGCTGTGGGGAGCCGTCAGTCGGCATTGATCTCACATCCCCTTCTCCAGAGGAGACAGCGCCGATGCGTGCAGCGCACATGGCTCGGCGACCGCACTCTTCGTCACCTGTCTCCCGCAGCCGGGCCCTGCGTGGGGAGCGGCGGAGAGCGGGGCCGGGCCCTGTGCAGCGGCACCTGCGTGGCTCCGCTTCCCACCCGCCTCTGCAGCCAGGTAGCACTCGGCGTTACAGACTAGGATGACCCTATAGCCGGAGGTTTGTCTCTGGGTCTCCGGGGTGATTCCTTGATCGGACAGCCGAGGGAAAGGACAGGGATGTAGACTGGGTGCGGGAAGCCTCTCCTGTAGATTTGAAATTGCAGCACTGCCCTGGAAACACTTCTTCATAAAACATCTTTTCAAACTCCACACTCCCCATCATCCACAAGCACAGCTGTAAATGTATAGGCATATTGGCTCCTACACGCGCGAGAGAGAATATGCACGTCCCTCATTCCTGTAAGTGACCCTTCATGCACTAGATTTCACGTCTTCTGTCTGCCTTTCTTCTTGATGTGTCAGGCTCTGCCTTTAAGTATCAGCTACGAAAGTAGTTGTTTTGTTTTGCATTTTTTTGGGGGGGGGAAGGGGGGGGCTGGAGACGAATTTATTAATCTGAAGTACTCCTGCCCTCTGCGCTGAAAATAACATAACAAGATAGTCGCAGGACTGTGTCTTTAGCACACATTCGAGCGCAGAGTGCAGCCACATCCTGGTTCCTGTTCCGGCCCGTGAATCAGGCATTTGTGTCAGCCTCTGTAAGCGCTGGTTATTCTGGACTGAACAAAAGTCTCCATCAGCTCTCGAAGGTGTGACGCTGGTGGAAGCAGTGAAAACGGTTCCTTGTGGGCTCGCTGGCGACCAGCATGAAGGACAAACTGTCTGCGGGAGAAAATCACCTTGGCCAGGAAAAGGACACTGCAGGGAGGAGAGAGGATGAGCAGGAGACATGGGAAGAGAAAGGGTCGCGCTTGGGACCCCGAGGAGCTGAGATCCCGCTGCTCCTTGTGAGTACACACTCACTTATACACACACGCTCACACACACGTTCACATGCCGATGATCAGCGGCGCTGTGCCCGCTACCAGGACCCACGCGTGGGTTATCCCTGTGGTCAGCCAGTGATGGGGCTGCCGTCGCCACCCAGTGCTGGTGCTCAGTGGGATGGGTGCATCTCACTGCCTATTCGCCTTTGCTCTTCCCGCATTCCCAGCTCAAGGATGCATCTGAAGAAGCTCTTTTATTATTAATATTATTATTATTATTACCACTACTACTTCCTCTTTCTTTAGGGGGAAGGGAAAAGCAGGAGGTCCCACCACCCAAGCCACCTAGTAGAAAGAAAGTATCCAGTACACACATCTACATTTCTCCCAGGGGTTTTGGAAAAGGGGATAATAAAATCTTGGCCCTCACATTTTTCCGAGCTACCTACTTTTTCAACACTATGTCCGTGCTGGTGTGATCCGTCTCACCCCGCTATAGAGAAAATAACGCTAAATTGCTTCAGTTTCCGCAGCTTTTCGAGTGTCTCTCCGTCTTGCAGACTAAACGACCGGCTGTTGGGGTGAAAAAAAAAAGAAAAAAAAGAAAAAAAAATCACAAGACTGCGAAAGGAATAAAACTCTAAGTCCATAAAGATGAAATGTAACGAGTATGTCGAATACATAACTCTGCTATATAACAGTTTCAATTAGTTGAGTAAGTCCTCTGTAACGTCTTGTAAAGGTGTAAGGACACGTTTACAGTATAAGAAACATAATGTTCTCAACTGTACGAGTTAATTATTTCCAGATTGGTCATTTTTTTTTTTTTTAGAAGCGAGTTTCACAAGTAAAGGCTCTGTCCCGGTATAAAACAACTGGTGTATTTTTCCAACATTAAGTATCTTGAGTTCATAATTAGAAATGGAGGAGAGAGTAGACAGTTAAATAATTAGATTCGTGGATTTTAGAGAAGCAAAAGAAAAAAAAAGAACAGTCTTTTGTCCTTCAGGGAGCCGCGATTATGGCGACCGTGTCTCCTTCTCACAGATTTATCTCCGCTCAAGAGAAACAATCCGTAAGGCAATAACACCGCCTGGCCCAGCCCAGAAGTGTGGCGAGGGAAAGGGAGCAGAGGTTTTCTCTCCTACAATTCACCAAAACCCGAGAAATTTTGAGAAGTTTGTTTGTTTTCTTTTGTTTTGTTTTTCCTCTCTCTCAACCCCTTCAATCTTCTGGAAATGAGGGGAAATAAAGTCTCAGGCATGTGGCAAGGTCCGTACACGATCCCAGGTCTTTGCCAGCAGCGTTTGCCCCCTCTGTTCCCCCGTGCCTCCAGCGGAAAGCCGGGAGCAGCGTGGCACCTTCCACACTTCATGGGGTCGGGAAGACCCCAAGAGGGTGTCGATGCTCTTCTCGGTTCTCCTGCCGTGTGTCCGGAGCTGGCTGACCATTCACTCTCTTGCTTTCATGCTGCGAATGTCGCAAGATCCCGAGGAATTGAACTTGCCCACACTCCTTAGTGGAGCCGAAATCTCACCTCTTTCCCCGTAAGACTGCGCTGCCTACATAGGCCTGCTTCTAACTGCCCTCTTAAAACGAACTGCCCGAACCCGCCTTCCTCCCGCCAGTTTCCCTTGAAATTTATCGCATATTACACCCCTTCTCTTTCCTTTTTTTTTTTTTTCTCGGACCGGGTGGAAGCTCACAGTCAAAGATCAGATGAAAAAGAATAAAAAAGAAGGGTGGGATTCCCCATGCTTAGGCCTTTCCTATAACCGAGTCCAGGACCTAAAACTCCATGCAAAAGTCTTGGCTTTAGCTCCCTGCGCTCCACAGCTTCCAAGACAAGCGTACGTCGAGGCTGAGCAGGGATCCGTCGGTCAAAATCAACTCAACATTTAGTTGTTACTAACTTTGATTGACAATAAAAAGGTCCATAAATCCCTTTCTTTTGTACGTCTTAACCCAAAGTTGTCCGATTTAAAACCAGGTGCTAGCAGCGGAGCAAATAAAGAGTTCCAGGTTTCTCTTAAACGTACTTACATTATTTGTTAGGGTGTTTTGTTCGTGAGGACCCAAGTTCACTTTGGCTCGTAGGGGGTGCTCGCACCTCACCGAGACCACAGAGAGACTGCAGAGGATCTCTTTTTTTTTCTTAAAGCAATCAACTACGGCACAACTTTTTGCAGGAAGCGAACATACGCACACACGTATAAGAAAACTTGTCTAGATTCCCGTATGGATCATTAAACACACACATAGCCCAGGAAAGGCACAGCAGTGCTTAACAGAGAGGAGAGTTTTCAATGTCCTATGGGGTGGCTGTGTGTAGGTACCTGATAGAATCAGAATCCCGAACCCATTGATTTTGGGGATTGATTTTGTATCTTTTTTTTTTTTTCCTTTCTTTTTTTTTTATTTTTATTTTAATTTTTAGAAGGTAACAGGACGGACGAGTTTATAATCTGTAGGTAAAATCATATTTGCGCTTCTAAGGGTGAAAAAACTGGGAATGTCTCTCTGACCTGCGACTGGGATCATATATCGTTCTAAAGTAGAAATGTCAAAGTAAAGTCATTTACCACCTAGATGTCCTTGACTTGGAATGATTAAAGTTTAATCCGAGGTGTGTGCACAGTTTTACCCTGTTATTTAAACACATCAAAGGTCATAAAAGGATTCCAAGACCATGAGTCGTACACCAGAGAGCTTTCTCTGTGGAGAAATTGGTATTTTATTCTAGCCTAAGCTCCAGAATGCTCTCTAAAGAAAAATGAAACAAAGAGGGGAAGAAAAGCGGAGGGAGGATGATAAGGGGAAAGGGATTTAATTTCTAAAGGGGGTGGCAGACATCAAGAAGCTGGAGGGTCGGGCTGTGGTGGGTGCACCCTGGAAAGGACAGAGCCTTCAATTATCATTAGCTGTGCAGACATCTAGTGGGAAACCCTCGCAATTGCACCCTGGCCTTCGCCCCGCGGGAAGGCGCTTACCCCGGCTCCTCGGACGCATCGCTCCCCTCTTCTTCATTCCTCTCCTTTCTTCCGGCCGCCGCGGACCCCTGCCGCCGCCGCCTCCCCGCCGAGCAGCCGTCGCTGGGCTCGGAGCCTGGACCGGGAATGGCAGCACTCTGCAGCTCTGCCCCCGCTCGCCCCCATTGGAGGCTCCCGGTGCCCCGCCCGGGTCCTGCCCCGGTGGGACCGGCCCCCGGCCGGCATCAGCCCCACGACCCCTGGCAGCGCTTCGTGCTGCTCCGCCCGGTGCCCCGCTGTCTTTGCCACAGACGGTGCTTGAAACTGAGGCAACGGTATCCGCCTTCCCCTGCAGCCTCCGGCGCTCTGTTTACCGTTGCAAATACCTGACGATTATCGCTAGCAGGGGACAGGAGCATACCCCGGCGCCGACAGAGCCACCCGAACAAGCCGAGACATGCTGGGCGCTGCCACTCGCCGCTCTCGGCGGGACGGCGGACACCCGAGCTTACCAGAAACCCTTCCTGCTCTTTTCTGGGTTTCAGATACCGGCCGGGGTAGGCAGGAAAGACGGAAGGGGAGTGTGGGGGAGAGAGGAGAGGGGGCTGGCTAGAAACTTGCGGGAGAGCTCGGCTCCAGGTTTCCCTTGCGCCACAGCGGAAATTCGTGTCTTCATTTATCCGTGAGTTTTGGGGAGAGGACGGAGGAGCTGACAAAGAGGAAGGGGGAGGCGTTGACCTTGAGCTTTGAACCATGTGTTGGCATCTTAGATACCTACCCTCCTCTGCCGAGGGGTGCCAGGCTGCCTCCATGTAGCAGGTGGCTTCTCCTTAGGCACGAAATGCGTTTCCAAGCTGCAGTGGGACCCAGTGCCAGTATCTCTCCCGTTTCGCGTGGAGTTAGGGGATATTTTTTAAATCGAGTGGTCTCCTCCCGTCCCACTTTTGGTCTTTTTCCAAGGAGTTCAGATCAATTCCAGCTTCTTAGCTGGTACCTAATCCTGTGGCAGTTGAGATGTGGAAAGTCCCACCACCTGCCCAAAAGATGCGGAGGAGAAACGGAGGAATCCTCCACTTTGTCAAGATTCAAACTACAGCCTTTATAGCCCACACGTTTTTTCTCTGGGTTCGTTTTCACTAGGTAGGGGTTTCCTCGTCGGTTTGTTACTTCAGTGACTTCTACCCGAGGCCACATTTCGATTTCTAAACATCAGAAACCTGCACGGATCCTAAAAAGCCATTACCTTTTCTCTCCCCTTCCTCTCCCTTTTCTCTCTCGTTGCGCACACCTGCCGTTCCCAAAGACTTTCCTGGCTTGCAGGTATGCTCCTCACCTCGGAGAGCAAAATGACCCCTTTGGGTACACCGAAAGGGGAAGAGACATCTTGCTATGAGCATGCAGGTTTGAATTATTAGGCTGTAAATTTCGTACCGTGATAAAAGCTTCAGCTGTGTTGTTCAATATTAAAGCTTTTGGCAATAGCATCACTTGGGTTTTTTTTACTTCCTTTAACCCCCTCCTCAGACCTTCATTCCCTTCTCACAGATTTCTGAGAAAATCTTTCATGTTTCGTTTTACTATCTCATATATACGTTTCAGGTTTCTTAGCTGGTATACAAATAAGAACAGACATATGGCAGGAACATTTGATGTTTGCAAAGGGGCAGAGGATACTTGCTAACCGATTTCCGCTCCGGAGTTATATGGGATTCTCTTTTTATATATAGGCAGCTTTTATAGCAGTTGGGATATTCTTGCTCACAGTTTTTAAGGTTTCGATCCTGTGGTTATTGTTAAAAAAGTAGTACAATCCATCACGCACACTAACCCCTAATAAATGCAGCTTAATCTTAATTCTCTCACTGGGATAGCCGCATACATAATGTCGTCTTCCCAGCTGCAGCTGATTTTTGTTTTTCCTTTTGCAGTGGTCTTGCCATCCTACCAAAGATGAGAATTTGACTGAAAGCGCATTATGAAATGACCATTATTTGATTATCTAGGCAGCGTCCAAACTTCCTAGGAAATAGCGCAAACTTCTGACCTCTCTTTTAGTGACCCCCAGGGTAGCCACGGACCCGGAACCCGCCTCCCTCCAGCCTCCCGCGAAATTAATAGGTCAGACAAGCTCCCTCTCCTTTATTTGCCAAATATTTGTATCACCCAATGTGATGATGACGTGTGTGTTCGTGCCTTCACCACCTCATAGCGGAATTATTCCTTGTAGGTAAAACTTCCTGGCGGGTTATGGGACCGAGAACGGGGTACTCCCCCCACAGAAGGTGGGCTCCTGTCCCGGGGCCCCGGGAAGCGCTCCTCCCTCCTCCTGGACTCTCCCCAACCCCGCCAGGGCCGCTGCCGTGTCCCCATAGCCTGAGAGCGACCAGTTTCTCCTGGCTGCGCGCACAGGTTTCAGTCTGGACCCGTGTCCACACGCTGTTCTGGATTTTTCCAGATAGAGAGAGCCCCTGGACTGAGAATTTGTTGACCTGAGAACAGGGAGAAACCAGTGTTCGGCGGATATAGTTAATTCTGCTGAGCAAAGAAACACCAGCCTTTATGTTTCTCTTGCAACACCACCTACGAGATGTTGCTTTATGTTACATCCAGCTGGGGGATTTCTTCTTTTCTTTCTTTTATTTTCTTTTTTGGGAGCTGGGTGGTAGTGCGCTGAGCCGGGAGATGACAGATGATTTGACATAGTCCCCACACTCGGCAAGAGAAATTGCAAAGAAATATTGTCTTGGGAAAGTGTATGACAATTAGTAATCACTGACAGGCAGCGAGTATCTTCCCCACAATGGGGAGGAAGCGACTCGGAACCGACATACTCATTAGCTGGCACCAGGACAGCCACATTTGGAGGAAGGCGGCCCAAAGGTTGCGTGCAAGGGGCCAGGGGAATTTCTTTCCTTAGGTATCTGCCCCGGGAGATCAGGGGGCATGCCCGACTTGAGATTAGAGAATAACCTTTATTGTTTCGCCGCTCATTATTTCGTATATCAGAGAGGTTGCTGTGAAAACGCACCCCTTTCTCCGTGCTATTATTGAATTAAATATACTTTGGCTCCCGGGATGTTGCGAATTGTCTTCCAAGCGTGGGAACCTTGGAGTGTGCCCTGAGCTCCACTCCAGCTCCTTGGCACCAGTCTGTCTCCTTCTTCCCGGGTATCCCTCTCAGAAGGCTCCCAACACTGCAGCAGGGCTGCTTTTTCTCAGCTGAGGCGGTCCCTGCTCTTTCCCTTTCCCCCTGCCTCTGGCCCTTGGAGAGGATGGAAGAGCCTGTGCCCGCTCATCCACTTCTGCTCCTAGGTGTGGGGGGAGACGCAGTGTGGCAATGCCAGGTGGTACTAGGAATCTAGCTGACTGTCACCTTCAAGGAACCCCAGTTTTGTGTGCTCGGGCAGACAGAGTCCGTATCCCAGATGAGAAGATCTAAGCCGGGCATGGGCGGATGGGAGCTGCGGGGGGGTGCCCTGAGATGTGGGTTAACTCCGGACCGGCTCTGCTCCCGCCATTCCTGATGAATCGCCAGCCTCAAACGCAGCACTTTAAGCTGAGCTCAGAGTAAATAACATCTTAGAAGTACAGTCAGCTGTCGCGTATGTAAGAATGGGATTTAGCCTTCAACAGGGCCACATATGTAAGTGCTTATCTAAAGAAGACATAAAATACAATAAGCTTTTTGTAAAAATTCATGATTCAGCAAAAAATGAAGGGAGTAATATGCTTACCCAGAGATGCAAGTTATCAGCTAGTCTGCATTTGGTTGGTGTTATGTTTAAAGTAAAATACTGTATAATTCCTACTTAGAGAATGTGTTCACGGTGTGGATGGAAAGACATTAGTTCCATCTGACATGAAGAGTTAGCAAATGTCTCTTGTTATTAAAGACAGCACGTATTACATGTACCTGAGAAATGGACCCTATGAGCTAGAAAGCATTTTCTAGATCCCGATTTTACTGGAGTTTTTACCAAATATTTTTTTAACAGAAATGTGTGTGCTTGGTGAAATGTAAAGCTAATTGGAGAACGGGATCATTTCGCTGTATCGAGTAACTTTCTGCTGGGAGATGCTTGATACTGAGAGCACCCACGATATGGACGAAGGGCATTTAAGCAGTGTTGAGGGCTCAGCCGAGTCCAGCTGCCTCTTTCTGGCCGAAACTGATCGCAGATCCGTGCAGATGGTGAGGTTCTCCTCTTGAAGCGTGTCCCCAGGGTTGTCCCCGCAGGATCCCACCCGTGTGAGAAGGAGGCTCTCACCAAGCCAGAGGTGGGATGAGCCTGGGGGTGGGATTGGGCCTGTGGGAACTCCATTCTGGGGCCGAGGGGTGCTCCACTCTCCCCCTGGAGCCCTCCTTGCACGACCTTCAGAGAGGGTATGAACTCAACGTGTGGTGAGGCGAGAGGCATGTGTGTGGTCACACGCACACCCCACAGCCAGGGCTAAGAGACGTGGGGCCCGTCTCAGGCGTGCGCGCCCGTTGCCTGTCTGGGTGCGCGCTCCCGCACTGCAGCGCACCTCCCTTCTCACCAGCTACCTACCGGCAAAAAGAAAAAAAAAGAAACAAAGAGGCGGACGAAATGTACTGAGGGGAAAACCCAAAATACTCAAAGGCGGGCCCTATCCGTGCCGGGGAGTTGGAAGGATTCGTGGCGAGGTTCCGTGGATCAGAGCCGGCACCCGGCCGGGTCTTCCAGCACAGGTGTGTCTCTAAGCCGCTGCCCATCTCTGTGGAAGTCCCATTCCGAACTGGTGGGCCAGCAGCCTAGTGCCATGCCAGGCGGCTGCCAGGGAGCCCCGCAGCCTCCCGGCCTGCTGGAGGAGCCAGCTGGGCAGGGGATATCAGTCGTGGGGCTTCTCCCGCCGCCACTCCTGCCCCTCTCCACGCCACCTCTGGCAGAGTTGCAGGGAGCTGTCAGATGCAGCGTGTTTTGGCTTTGGGATTTTTTATTTCCTCTCAGTAGGATGATCTCCACTCGTGGCTCAGATAACTTCCAACTATAGTCAACCTCCCCTCCTGTCCACGCGGTGAGTTCCCATATCTCTTCAGGTACAAATAAAGGCAGACTCAATTCAGAGCCCCGATTATATACAGTCTCCTCTGAGCAAAGGGCTGGAGAAGTGAGGAAAAAGAGCTGTTAGACAGACCCAGACATTAGAGATAAACTGCCTCCATCAAGTCAATGTCTTAATCACTAAAACCACTTCTGAAAAGGGAACCAAAAGACCCTCTTGGAGAATGTACTCAAACAGCTGTCTTCCAGTGAAGGCAAACATGTCCAATGTTTCCTGTATGTGTTTTTTTTTCCTTCCCTCTCTCCTCTTTCTTTCTCTAGGCACTGCTCATAGGCGGCTTTAGCTCTGAGAGCCTCATTGTTTCTCTAGGTGAAGATACGGCTCAGGACTCAACGTGAAAAAAAAAAAAAAAAAAAAAATAATAAAAACCCTGCAACTTTTTGGAGAGATCAGCAAAGTCCACTCCTGCCCCTGAACCTTCTTGCTCGGACACTGTGTGCACCTATTGCAGGGAAGCTGCGGTGAAAAGAGCGTTTTGGAAGCAATTTCTCTTGCATTGTAAAGGAAAGAACAACTTCGGCTTCTCTCCAACAGCGTTTCAAAGGGAAATAAAACAGCACAAAATGGGCCTGAAGCTCAGGAAGAACTTTTTTTTTTTCCCCTAATGAAAAAGGTGGAGGGATAAGTTTAATTGTAATCAGGCTGCAACAATACACCATGTGATCATGTGGTAGCAATTATTACAAGCTCTCAGCAGAAATAGAGAGGATATGTTATTGCAGCTCACTGTACACTGCCTTCATTTTTTCTTTTTTTTTTCCCCACGAAAATTGTTGACCTTCTGGTAGATAAGGCGAGAAATTAATTTACCCTCCTGAAAATCGGAGGATATACCCAACAAAATCAAGGAATATTAACATGAGTATCTTTTTGTTATCTGTTGCTACTATACATCCATACAAGAATATTTTTTTACCTGGAAGATGTAACTGACCTAATGAATTACTCCAGTGGCCATTTGTACGGCCAGCCTGGCCTCCTCGTTTATCAGAATTGACAAAGAGTAAACCAAAAACGTTCTCTGCGCCATTTATTAGGGCAGACAGAACTGATGGTGAAAAAATCTGCCTCAGTTTGCATGGCAAAATTCATGCAAGTTGTAGGAAGGATTTCATCACTGCTTGGAGACAGCCTGCAGCTGACAGGGAGCCCGCGAGGGCTTCTCCTCTTCTCCACATTTACACGACAGTTTAAGTAAAATATTTTCTGCTGCCTACCACCGCGTAACGCCAGACTTCTGTTGCTTTCATCCGCCAAATATAAACAGAAAGCTATCGCACCCTCCCTGGAAATGCGCTTGTGAAAATACTATAGGACAAAAATGTAAAACAAAGGCCCCCCCTCCGGAAAAAAAAATTAAAAAAAGCAGGAAAAAGACCTTGACCATGCGACAGAGATCAGGATCACTCCTGTTTTCATTTCAATCATGTGAAATACCTCCAACGTATTTTCTAGAGCTAAACCAGAAAAATAAATAGCACAGAGTGAAGCGATCTGCTGAGACCTCTCTCCATAAAGACCAGTCCGTGTCCCACACTTCGGGTGAAAGCATTATTTTCGAGCACACCTCATTTATAGGAAGTGCAGTCTGGAAGCTGGGCTGGACTGAAATAAGTAGGTCCGTACCTAATGTGCGCCTGAGGATTTTTTGAGACGCCTTCGGACATCTTCTCGGACTCTTCCCCTTCTGCATTTCCTTTTACAAATGCTTCTTATTTCGTAATTATCTCAGTAATACCCCCCTCCCCCCTTTAGCACGCAGTGGGAGGGAGAGAGTTAAGATGTCCTGCGTACCCCGCTCGTAAAGCTGCTTACTTCCATTAGAAACACATGAATATCCTGAAATACAAAGTGTCTTTAAAACGGACCCAGGAATGTTTATCTCAATCCTTGGTGCTTTAGAAATTGTGGAAGAAAACATCTGTGACAGTACTGCTCCAAATTAACCTTCTGGCAGGTAAATTTCATTTGCTCATGAAAATCAAGTTCGATTAAGGTTCTTGCTCCTGCTATCACTTCACTCCACGTCTTCCAAGACTCTTGAGCTCTGCAGGATGGAGAATATTAGTAGGAACCAAGATCACCGTTTAGCCCCTCCATGATCAGCTAACACCTTTTCGCGGGTTTAGAGGGATTTAGCTCTGCCACAAATACCTATTTTCATCAATCAGCCACGATTTTCCCCCACTTAATGCTCATTAATTATCTCTAAGCAGTGGGTGGAAAAACAAGAGTGGACTTCCTTGGGCGATAGTTTTTCTGCTCTATTTGTATAATTGCGATTATCCTACAAGAAATGGGAATTCCCCTCAGCCGGGCATTCCCGCGGCAGGGCTCCAGAGGGTGGATGGGGGTCTTGTCACACAAAGCTGGCTTAGAAAAAACTCACTCAAACCTCCTCTATGCTCTGTCGACAAGCTCCGTATCTGCAAATGCTGGTATTCAGCTGAAAAACACTTTTTGTTTCTCTAAGGAAAGCGAAATGTTAAGGCCTCTTTAGGAAAGTAAGTGGCCATATTCCTAATCGCATGGGGAAATCTACAAATTATTTATATGTTCTCGTTTAAGGCCGGAATCTCGCAGCCCTCACCATGCCAAGATTATCTGCGGGTTCATGGTGCCAGGAACACACAGTGAGCTGGTTCAGAGCACTTGTAAGGGAAAAATTCTACCCTCAATTACACCTGCGAAGTGGGTCAAATGCATCCGATCCCTCTCAGGGCAGCCAAGGAAAGAAAACGCCATTAAAGCTTTTTGTCGTACCTGAGACGGGCATGGTCGTACATTGCGAGATGGGGCTGCCGCCGAATAAGAAAATCAGTTAGAAATTGCCTGGTTCCAAAAGGATTCAGCACCTTTCAAAATCCTCCTGCTGATCATAGCTGCTCCTCTTCTTGCTCCCTAAGGAATTAGTAGTCGTTTTGGAGGAAACGTTTTAACAGATGTATTTCTCCCCAAGATGTTTTATACGCTATATAAATGCAAAGCAGTTAGGAGGTTTACATCAAATCTCTTGGAAAAAAATGTTGAGACTCTACCATACGTTTGTATTTGCTATATCCTAACTTTATTTTGCAAGAAAAAGGAAAAAAAAAAAAAAAGAATAAGAAGCAGAAGCAGCAGCTTCGATTGGTCTGTCGGTTGCATGCATGGAAGTATTCAATTATCAAGTTAATGTCCCAAAATGAAGCGTTTGTGGAGTATGGCCAAATCAATCAGTAAACTCTTTCTGCTTTTTGGTTAATTTATCCAACGCATCCCAAGACTGAAGTTGCAAAAAATAAAAGCTCTTCCACGACTGGTAGGGAACGGTGTATGTGCAAGGCAAGGGTTGTCGAGGGCATATTTTTATCCCTGGTGTTCATTATGGGGTCCATGATTTTCGAAGAACATCTGTTCTGCTCGATGCCTTCAGTTCTCACAGTTTCTTTCTAATATTTAATGATAAATACCCTTTAAGGCAGGAAGGAATTAGAGCTGGGGAATGAAAACTTACTAGGGAGGGATGAAATCTGAAATAGTAGCCTAGACTTTTCTCCTCCCTTGGTGTCAATACGTTATTAAAAGTCAGCCAAATTCTAAAAGCAAAACAAAGGCGTTAATTTCCACGTCCGACAATAACTGTTTTGCTGCTGCTGCATATGCGCCCTGCAGATGCCATTTTGCCTCTTCTGAGGAAACGGTCCTATATTCTGACTCCCTCCACCACGTCATGACAAACATGGACAGGCACAATTGTATCACTGCTCTTATCACTTTCAAAAGCATGGCCCTCTTCCCAGATGATTAATTGAGCTCTAGAGAGAGGGAGAAACGCAGGGAAGGGAGAAAAGAAAAGCTCTTTAATCTAATCTCCCTTCTCCCTTTCGCACACACGGCTGGAACAGCCCTAAGTGGGTAAACAAAACAAAAAAAAAAACGACTAAAACTCAACAGACCGGATGCTCTCCCTTTACCCCCCTCTTAGCCCCCCCAACCCTCCACTACTTGTACAATTTGCACCGGGGCTGAAAACTACAGCTCCACATGGCTTGTCCTTCCTCATGGAAAGGATCTTGAAAAGCAGAGGCAGATGAGGGAGAAACACTCCACGGCTGAAGGAGAGGAGTTTAGAGAGGGGGGCCGAGCTGGAGAGATGAGTGTTCTCATGGCTACTCGCTTTTTAACAAATCAGACAGATCTTCTGGCTGTGAATGACAGTTCTCACATTGGCTAGACTGCAACTTTCAACTTGACCTTGGCCTCTAGCCGTGTCTAACCCGTATGTAAAACAGCTCTGCCCCATAGAGCTGCCTTCCTTTACCACATCGTGCCCCCCACCTCCCCCCACAACCGCCCAGTTGCAACGCGTTTTTCAGAAGCAGCTTAAAGAAAACAAACCGACCCAGTTCATGCCAGTCAAGCAATGTCTGGCAGAGGAAATCCGCAGGTTTCAAAACTGGAGATTGAAAAAAAAAGGAAAAAATATTCAGGGAATAAATATTTGCTTTTGTCCATGAGGAGGAATGCGGAAACGCATATGCAAAGTCAAGGTGAGGACTCTTTATTGGCTACAATGGAGGAAAAAAGGGTTAAAACGATGCCAAATCAGCAGGCGAATGGCAGTGACTCCAGGTATCCCAACCCATTGGGAAAAGTGCCTTGAAAAAAAAAATAAACCAAAACTCCATGGGCGCCAAAGGGCTATTTCTCATGGCTGGGAGCTGTGCGCTAGGCAAGGAAAAGCCTGCTCGGTAACAATGTACGTCCCGGGATTGCTCTGCGCTTGTAGCCATGCGGGCAAAACAATGCGACAACGTCAATGGGAAGCACAATAGGATAATAAATACGCCGAGCTGTCAGGCGCAAAACAAAGCAACATGCAATTGGGGAGGGTGGGGAAATAGAACTAGTTTTCAGGATGGGAGTATTTGGGGCTGTTTTGTCCACACGCGAGAAGGCTGAGAACTGTTAACGACGAGATGAACGCTGCTTTAGGTCAAGTTTATTGATACCTCAGTGATGGAAGGTTTAGAGTTCAAGGTTGTAAGGCGAATGACAACGGGAAATGCATCTGCGCCGGTGGGAGTGGGAGAATATTAAAAATTGAAATTATTGCTCCCTATGAAAGATTGCGACATTCATCAAGAAAAGGGAAAGCGATTATAGGTTTGTGGGTTCGTTTGGGGTGGGTTGTTTCTTTTTTAGCTTTCGCCCGCAGAGAGGTAGGAGCTTGAAGAAGGAGAATTTTCAGCCGATAAACCGTGTTTTTCCCAGCACGAAAAAGCGCCGTGGGCCCGTGTGTGCACTGTACAAGTCGACGTGATATTTTATGGCCAAAAAAGATTCAAGCCGAATTGTAGGCCCCGGGTTTTATTAATACAGTAACGAATAATACAACAGAGTGGCGATGGAGATTCAATTAACCCTCCCGCTCCCCGAGCGCGTCCTAAAGGATAATAACACATAAATTCGTGATTTCCTGGTCTGTTCCTCTTATCTGACTTCTGAGCCTTTGTGGCGAGAGGAGTGAGACCGGTCTTGGGCTTTCGACGGGCTGGAAGGAAGGAGGAAAACACCCAGAAAGGACCATGGGAGGTTCCATTTCTAGAGCCGTATCTGTCCCGGCCTTGCGGCCCGGGGAATGCTACTTCACGCTACCTCCCGCAGTGTGCGGGAGGCTCCCCGTGCTCCTGGTCCGGGATCCCTTCCGCAACCTCCGGGCAGAGTTACCGGTTCAGGCCGGGGAAGGCAGGAGGTAGGAGGGGTGCGGCTCGACCCCCCTCCCGGTATATGAGGGGAGACCTCCGGGGGTCCCGCGGCCCTCTGGGCGGGGATAAGCGGCGCAGGGGAAAAATCTGGAGGGGTGCCGGGGTAGTCCCGCACCTTCAGGAACGCGCCGCGGCAACAACGGGGCCAAAATGCTCACGCCTCGGTGGCGAGGGGAGAGAGCGAGGGAAGGAGGGCCGGAGGGAGGAAGGAGGAAGAAGGGAGGGAGAGGGCGGACGGGCGGTCCCCCCCCCTCTCCTCCCCCCGCCGCGCCCGCGCCCCGCGCTGCAGCAGGACCGCGCCGTGCCCGCGCCCGTGCCCGCGCCCCCGGGCCGGGACCCGGCCCCGCGCGGTTATGGCGTTATTTAATTATCTCCACTTTATTCCTTCAGATGTTTATCAGCTGCTTTGCATATCACGTGGGGGAGCGCGGCCCAATGAGGGCCGGCCTGGCGCGACACTGGCGCGTCAGCCTTGGTCAAGTCCCGCAGATTCAGTATCTCTTTTTTCAGTCTTTGGGGCTTTTAAAAAAGAGCCACTAGTCTCAATGCGGAGCGGGCTATGACAGCCTCCGTGCTCCTCCACCCCCGCTGGATCGAGCCCGTCATGTTCCTCTACGACAACAGCCTGGATGAGATCAATAAGAACATGGACGGGTTTCACGCCGGCAGCAACTTCGCGGCGGCAGCGGCGGCCAACCCCTGCCGCAACCTGATGGCTCACCCCGCGCCCCTGGCAGCCCCCAGTGCCGCTGCCTACACCTCCAGCGAGGCCCCCGCCGCCGGCATGGCTGAGCCCGCTGTCAAGCAGTGCAGCCCCTGCTCGGCCGCCGTGCAGAGCTCCTCCGGCGCCGCTCTACCCTATGGCTACTTCGGCAGCGGCTACTACCCCTGCCGCATGACCCACCACAACGCCATCAAATCCTGCGCCCAGCCCGCCTCCACATTCGCCGACAAGTATATGGACACTTCGGTCTCCGGAGAGGAGTTCACGTCGCGGGCTAAGGAGTTCGCCTTCTACCAAGGCTACGCCGCCGGGCCCTACCAGCCGGTGCCCGGCTATTTGGATATGCCTGTGGTGCCTGCCATCGGCGGCCCCGGGGAGCCGCGCCACGACCCCCTGCTCCCCATGGACAGCTACCAGCCTTGGGCCATCACCAATGGGTGGAATGGGCAAGTGTACTGCCCCAAGGAGCAGAGCCAGCCGCCTCACCTCTGGAAATCCACCCTCCCGGGTAATACACCTGCATGTCTTCCCTACAACACCCCTCCCTTTCTCCTCTTCCCCCACTCACCCCTCCCGGGTATCCCACCGGCGGGGCTCCACGATCACCCCCGGGTTGACCCTCCTCCCCTCCCCGCGATCTCCGGCCCTATCTCACACATGCCCCGGCTCCGTCGGAGAGGCCCCGGTGCCGCCCCCTGCCCCCCGCCGGCTCAGGGCGCATCCCGCCTAGCCCGGCCGGCCCCGCTGCCGGCACCGGGAGAGGAAACAGCTGAAAAGGGCCGCGGGAAGGGCTGCGATACTATTTCCCATAAGTGCTGGTGCACGCAGGCTGGGGCAATGGCTGCAGCCCCGCGCGGTTCTCCCCCGAGTCTGCGGCCGTGGCTGTCTGTCTGTCTGACAGCAGCGAGCTCTCCCATGCCTGGAAGCTGCCTGCGGCGGCCAGGAAAAGAAGCCCCGGAGGCTAAGCCGGGCTTTAGCAGTCGGGCTGGAGCGGGACAGGCGGGGACTGCGCTGTAACTCTCAGCCCTGCACCTCCTGTAGATGTCCTAAGCGGTTCGAGCTGTTTTCTAACGCTTCCATCCGTGGCTTTTCTGTTGCAGACGTCGTTTCGCATCCCTCGGACGCTAACTCGTATAGACGTGGGAGAAAGAAACGAGTGCCTTACACAAAGGTCCAGTTAAAAGAACTCGAAAGGGAATATGCTACAAATAAATTCATAACCAAAGACAAACGGAGGAGAATATCGGCAACTACAAATCTATCAGAGAGACAGGTCACAATCTGGTTCCAAAACAGAAGGGTCAAAGAGAAAAAAGTGATCAACAAATTGAAGACCACCAGTTAATGGATTAAAAATGGAGAAACAGCAACTCAAAAGTTTCAGAACATTTTTTTTTTTCGTGTTCAGATTAAAATAATTATTAATAATAATTAAAAAGAGAAAAGACAATGAACCTCTTCTTTCAGAACAAGAGATCTGTATCTTTGGAATTATAGCTTTTTTTTTTTCTCTTTACGTTTGCTTCTTCTTTTTTTTTTTTTCTAATATTGCTGTTGCAAAATGGCTAAAACTGACAGTTCTCCTGAAAGCCCAAGCAGCCAGCCAGTATCACTGACAGACTGGAAAGCCCACCCGCCCAGCGCCGAGAGATACACTTGCAATTAAGACAAGCTTTTCTGAGAAACTTGTAAGTATTTCTACGACCTTATTATCTGAGAAGACTTCGTGGCCACGGAGGTGGCTAATGTGAGGATGTTGATGTGGACACATAATTTGGTTTTCTTCCACTGCAATCCAAACTGTATGTTGAATGACTGCTCAGGTAAACCATAGTGGGAAAAAAAATACAATTACTGTAACATTTTAAACAATGCATTTAATGTCAAAAATAATAATAAACCTCGAAGGTACTGAATAAGGATTTCAGAGACATCAGTAATGAAGGAAGCTCTGTGGAGGATCTATCTTGATAGCAAATTCTAAACCATCGCGAAGTAGTGGGGATAGGAAGGAAAATGTTTGCTTGGAGATGTCTTTCGGTTTTAATTTTTATTTTCAATAGATGATTTCTTGTCATCTGAAGTGGGTTTTTGTTGTTGTTTATTTTTCTCCTGGAAACCGTACAATCGATACCTTTCTAAGGACTATGCCTGTCATAAACCTTAAATAATCTTCAAGAATTCATACTCTAAATCCCCGGAAAATTTTTAATATTTGACTCTAGGTGGATACAAAACCCGTGAACATTGGCATTTCTTTACAGTAGGAAAAAAAAACCCAAACCCTTCCTAGAAAAAAGAATCCAAGAACTTTTAACTGAAATACATTTTTTCCCAGAAGTATTTTGATTTATATAATCTATATTTTGATCTATAAGTAATTAGTCGTTTCTCCTTGTTTATTGTCTGTTATGAGGCCGCAGTAGAACGTTTAGGGATTCTTTTTACAGCACCTTTTAATCCAATCAGTTATTTCAACCAGCACATTATTTTGTTTTTATTCACTATAAGAAGCTATCTTGTAAATAAAAAAAAAAAAAAATCAGCGCACTGTGAAAATGTATTTGTGCACCCTCTTTTTTTTTTATATATATATATATATATTTCTACTGAAAAATGAAAACCCGAGACGTGTAGACAGGTATAGTAGTATTAATACTGTTAATAAAATAGTCACTGTAATAAAGCCTGAAAGAAATACTCTTTATTTTTCCCTACGTACGTGCATTTCCTCAGAAAAAATATGTAATGTATCTGTATTGTAATTGTTATACCGTTGTCTTCCATTACGTAGCTTATGTGTATATGGTGGGCTCTTTCTTTCTGGATGGTGTTTATCTGGGGGCTGACACGCCTGATAAGCAGCATTCCTAAACTATAAATATTTCAGTAATGTTGAGCAGTGGTTTTGCAGCGGGCCTGGGGGCCGGGGGGAGGAAGTAGAGTATGATACTCACGCAGTGCTGCAATTCTGGCCGGGAAATGGAGATCAGCGGCTGGCCTTTGGGACAAGGGAAACTGGACAGCCCGGCGATGCTTCGTCGGGAAGGTGGGGGGGGTCTGCTTGGTGATGACAGAACGGGCAAGGCCTGAAACCTTGACCTTGAAGGAAAAACAGCCGATTTGTGACCTTGACTTTTGACAGCTACCAGCTCCGGAGGCAACTGCGGGCCGACAGCGCCACCTCGTGGCCGCCGTCTTGATGCGTCCGCACCTGGCCGCAACCGCGCAGCATCCTCCCCGCCGGCAGGCGCGCGCGCTTGTGGGACCCGCGTGTTCTTGCGCGTAGAATACGCCTGAGCTTGCAAGACAGAGCATGCAGCAAATTGTGCTCTGCTCTCTAGTCTTTCTAGTGGTAGCAGAACATCGGTGAGCCCGAACCGGGCGTGAAAATCGGTGCTCAGGCAGCGCCCGGAGAGCGGATGAGGGTACAGGGAGAGGAGCAGCCGGTGTCCGGCTGGTGCTGTGAGTGGAGGAAGAGGTCGGTCGAGCATGGATGTTTGCTTTTGCCGCCTGCCTCCTGCGGTGGTCTGCAGCTCTAATTAGAGCTACTGGGGGGACCTTTACGGTGCATTTAGAGAGTATCAAATACCGCGATCTGTGAGCTCTTCTAGCTTTACATTTGTGAATTTCAAAAGAAGCCACCTAGGCAGGGATCAGCTCTAAGTGCTTTCCGCCCCTCAGATCTGGCTGTAACGCGTTCGTGCAGTAACTTACATGAAAAGTACCTGCGGGAGCGGGATCTGTTTTCCAGGAGGCTGGCACGTTGGGACTTTGCGCTCCTTCCGTGCCGGTTTTTAACCTTCCTGCCTTGTGCGAGAGCCTTTCGGGGTGCGCAGGGACCGCGGAGTGCTGTGGTATTTCAAGCCGTGGAAAACCCGCTGACGCGGAGCGTGGGAATACCGGCCGCATCCCTTCGGAGGCCGGACAGCAATATTCTGGGCGAGATTTCCCCCGTCCCGCTCCGAAAATAGGCGGGAAGTGGTATAGAAATGGCAGCTGGTTTCCAGGCCCTGCAGTTGAGTTGCGCTTTGGGGTGACACCGTGTCCCTCTATGGAGTCTGGGAACAGCCCTTTACAACAAGGATGGTGACTGCCGGCGGCTTGCAGGAGGGGGAAGGGACAATGGGCAAAAACCCACGGGCACATCACCTGAGGTGGCAACATCCCATGCCTGGAAGGCAGGGCCTTGGGCTGCACGCTGGTGAGGGGACTAGCGTGGGACCCCCCACTCCCTTGTGGAGCAAGCAGCATCCACAACTCCGGCTGCCTGGGGCTTTCATCGGGGCTGATGTAGGCAACAAGCGCCTCTTTGGGGTTGGGGCTACTGAAGCCGCCCGCATCTTCTTTTCCCTGTTGCACCCTGCTCGGCGTCTGGGGCTGTGGACTGGCTCTGGTGGCCGATCTCCCATCGGCTGTACCTGGCGCCCGCGGGCAGATACCCGCCCGTTGTCTCGGCTGCAAGGACCGGACAGCCGCCTTTCCTCCGCCTCTTTGCAACTCTTTCTCCTGAAGGAGCTCAACTGCCTGTAGAAAGCCGCAAGTGAATTACACTTGTTCTGTCAACGAGTGAATAATTCTATTTATTCCGTTATATTTCGCAACCTGTATAATTGTTGCATGAGCCATGCTGCAAATTGCATGTACTGTAGGTCGGAGATGAGGGAGATAGGCAGGATTCGAGTCCTCTGGATCTTAGGCAGGATCTTCTATTTTCACACCATGCCCTAGAGCGCCTTGAATGAAACCCACAAAAAGAATATGGCCGACATTAGTAAAATAACAGGGGTTTGGGGTTTGGTTTTTATTTTTTTTCTTTTCTGGAATGGTAACTTTTAATCGGAGCTAGCTTTTGAAGATTGTTTTCACACTGAACTACTTACCGTTCAAATCTGCTAAACATTTCTAGACTGACCGTGGATTAGCGAATTTAAATTCCCACTACTGTTCAAATAGCTCTGCCGCATATATATTTCACAGGGTAAAAAGGGGAGCGTTTGACTCGCGATCGCTGGCAGGGGTAAGGTAACATTTTGGATCGGACCCCTGCTGCCGTGTGAGTTAGCGTGGAGCCTCTCTCAGACTTGTGTTTCCCTGCCTTGCAAAAGCGAGTTACCCCAGAAAGAGGCATCGGGCTGGCTGCGGAGCTCCCCCATCCCGCCGGGGTTTCTGCCCGGTGCGCAGCGGCTTTGCTCCTGAGGCTCCACGCTCTTTCCCGAGGTGCCAGCGGCTCTTCTCGTACCCGTTGCCACCTCTTCGGCCCCGACTCGAGGCCGAGCTCAGAAAATGTCCCATGAGGGGCGAGTGGCTTGGTCAGGTGAGTAAAGGCCGGGAACTCCGGGAGCCCAAAATGAGGGGACTGCGGGGAGCGGCGGTGCCAGGCGCAACCCTACGCGACGCGGATTCAAGGCACCTAGAAGGGTGTGTCTGAGGTTTTACGAGTCGCGAAAGATTCCCTGTGTGCGGGTCTTGCGTGGCCTGGCTGCCCTTGCATGGGTTTCACTGCATGTCGATCGACCCACGGCTGCACAATGCGCCCCCATCCCTTTGTCCCTCGGCCGGGTCGGTGTGGTCTCGGAGTGTGGGGGGGAGTGGGTGGGTAGGGGTGTGTGTGTGTTCGTGTTATTTATTACCTTCATTTACCGTCCAAAAGCTGTTGGCACATACATTTTCAAGTACAAATTGCCGTTGTATTGCATATTCCCCTCTCACCAACCTGCTGCCAGCGTCCTAAAATACATCCCTAATATGTTTTACAAGTAAATATATCACCAACGAAAATAATTAATCAACGTGATACATTACCTCACGAAGCCCGTCCACTCACGCCGTTCAGGCAGAGTTATTGTTATATTCCCCTCGTCACCGAGAATGTACAAAAATGGTGGTGGGGAACGTACTGTGCCTGGCTAACTGTGCAGAGTTATATGTACGAGGAGGCTTATTTGCAGACATTAAAAAAAAATAAAATAAATTAAAATGCCGGAAGAAAGATTTGAAAAGAAAGCAAACACAAAATTAAAACCAAAGCGTTCATAACCAGTGTAGGGTCTCTATTTTCGCAGCTCCCCTGAAATTAAAATATTCAGTATATTAGGTATAATATTTAAGCTGATGTGCCGAGGGACGCAAGGGACGGGGGGGGGAAAATTATTACTGCATATTGGGCTTATTTATTGAAACATCAATGTCAGAGCTGTATTTTATTCCCCGTGTAAAAATGCAAAACATAATTGAAGACAAAACCAAGATTAGCTCAGTTTCACTTCAAGAAATTCTTGAGAGATTCAGCGATGTCTACTTTGATTCCCAGTGTCTGAGCATGTTAGTTTAAAATCATCTAATTCTGGGCGCTCTTGGTCCCTCAGATTTGGAATTCCCAAGGGCAGACAGTGGCCTTTACTGCTCTGAGGCGGGCGGGCTGGTATAGCAAATGTTTTGTATTTTTTCCCACCAAGAGAATAATCCGGTATTTAATCTATCCCCGCCTCGAGCTCTTGGCAGTAGCAAAGGTGGTTTGCTATGGGAAATAAACCTTGACAGGAGCATATTTCTGAAAAGAATAAGTAGAATTGCGAAGCGGTATCTTTTTCGGTCTTGTTTTGCTCGGAAAAGCTCTTGCTTAAAAACCCTTGGTAGGCGAGATGGCCTCAGCAGCAAAGAGAAAAAATACAGTGCTCAATATCGACATGCTCAGGAAAGAAAATCCCCCATAGCTTCCAGAGCAGCGCCCTTATTTTGTATACCTCTGAGCGAACGGGTAAGCATCTCGGCCTTTAGCCTATAAATTAGTTATTCAAAAATAAAAAAAATGGCTATGGCTTAAATAAAACTCAGTTCCTGGTGCATTTCAGCATTCTCCACGGGCAGTGTTAGCCGTAAAATCAAGACAGTGTTTAATAATAATAAAAAAAAATATTGTCAGGCGCTAAAAGGCCGTTTGTTGCCATTCATAACTTGGAGATGTGTTTTAATGCACTTTAATGATGATTTGAAGAGACGGCCTTGCCCGTTCTCTGCCGGTAAAGGAGTCCAAAATGAGAGGGGGGGCCGAGACAAGGGTTGACTTTTCTGCGTAGGGTGGCAGAGACGTGGGGCCGTGGGGGCCGGGCCGATGCGCCCCTACCGTGGGTGTTTTAACCACTCCGGGAGCCCTTCCCTGCCCCCCTGGCCCCCCTCCTCCTTGAATGTAGTTGATTCATGAACTAGGATACGAAATGCAAATGTTCATTAAGTCTTTCTTCCCTCCCTCCTCCCCCCATCCTCCCCCCGCCTCCGCACCCC
>JASSUY010033585.1:0-11585 GCA_032466535.1 Forpus xanthops
TCACTTCACTGACTGCTGCCTAATTCTGTGTTCTTGATAGCTGGATAAAGTGTTTTGGTCCCAGTTGGGTTTAAACCGTGTGGAATGTGCAGCTTTTCCCTGCAACACTCCAGAGAAATGCAACTGACTCAGTTGTGTAGAACAGATTTAGAAAGTATCGTGTAAGGGTACTGTAGAGAGGGCAGAGGTTGACAAACTGGCAACAAGTCCCTGCAGCACATTTGTCCAGATCCTTGAAATGAAGCATGACCGCTGGTCTCTCTCCCATTGGTATATTTCTTGAGTGGTCTATATGGGGGGAAAGGGACAGTCACTGAGTTTATTACTGGAAATATTGGTGTAGGTTGCAGAAGACAGCCTCGGCTGGGTTCCTATCTGAAATAAGGGAATTTTTGTGTCTGTCTGAACAAACTTCTTTCACGCAAGAAAACATCCATGGTTTTCACATGCAAGAGTAGAAAATGCTATTGCTTCTGCCCAGTTCTGGAGGAAAGTGAGCGTCATCACCTCCTGGAAACAAGGAACAACAATACACACAAAAAGAAACACATACTCGTCCATCTATAGCGATAGCTTTTATACCCCTATACCTATAATTGTATCTATATCTATATCTGTACATGCATATGTACATCTCTATCTCTACCTATCTGCTGGTTTAGGGAAATAAAGCCTCAAATCACAGCAGCACACAAGACATCATGAGATGGTCAAGTTCAAGTTCCTGAGGACAGCGAGAAGAGTGTGCAGCAAGCTCACTGCCCTGGACTTCAAGACAGCAGACTTTGGACTATTCAGGAACCTGCTCAGTAAGGTTCCATGGAATATAGCCCTAGAGGGCAGGGGGGTCCAAGACTGTTGGTTGATATGCTGCAAGCTCAGGAGCAATACAACCCTACTAGAAGGAAGTACTGCAGGAAGGCCAGGAGACCTCCTTGGATGGATAAGGAGCTGCTGAGGAAAATTCAAAGGAAAAAAGAGACTTATAAAAGGTGGAAGCAAGGACAAGCGGCCTGGGAAGAATACAGGGATGTTTTCCAGGAAGCTAGAGACCAGGTTAGGAAAGCTAAGGCCCAGTTAGAATTCAACTTGGCTAGGGATATGAAAGGTAACAGGAAGGGATTCTATAGGTACATTGCAAACAAAAGACAGATTAGGGACAACGTGGGCCCCATCCAGAAGCAATCAGGAGAACAGGCTACCCTGAATTTGGAGAAGGCTGAGATTTTTAAGGACTTCTTTGCCTCAGTCTTCACTGGCAAATGCTCTGACCATACCACCCAAGTCTTGGAAGGCAGACGCAGGGACTGTGAGAATGAAGACCTTGGGCCCACTAGCAGAGGATCTGGTTCAAGACCATCTTAGGAACCTGAACATATACAAGTCCATGGGACCTGATGAAATCCATCCACGGGTCCTGAAGGAGCTAAGCCACTGTCCATCATATTTGAAAACTCATGGCAGTTAGGTGAAGCCCCCGATGACTGGATAAAGGGAAATATAACCCCTATTTTCAAGAAGGGGAAAATGGATGACCCACGGAACTACCTTCACCTCTGTGCCTGGCAAATCCTGGAGCAGATTCTCCTGGAAGGCATGCTAAGGCACATGAAAAACAAGGTGCTTGGTGACAGCCAGCATGGCTTCACTAAGGGGAAATCCTGCCTGACCAATCTGGTGGCCTTCTATGACGGGACTACAGAACTGATGGACGGGGTACAGCAGTTGATGTCATCTGTCTGGACTTGTGCAAAGTGTCTGACACTGTCCCACATGACATCCTTGTCTCTAAGTTTGAGAAACATCAATTTGACAGGTGGACCACTCAGTGGATAAAGAACTGGCTGGATGGCCGCACACAAAGAGTTGTGCTCAACGGCTCAATGTCCTGCTGGAGACCAGTAACGAGTGGTGTCCCTCAGGGATCGGTGTTGGGACCAGTCTTGTTCAACATCTTCGCTGGCACCATGGACAGTGGGATTGAGTGCGCCCTCAGCAAATTTGCTGATGACATCAAGCTGTGTGGTTCAGCTGATACACTGGAGGGAAGGGATGCCCTCCAGAGGGACTGTGGCACGCTTGAGAGGCAGGCCAGTGCCAATCTCATGGAGTTATCTCATGATACTTCATGAATCTCATGAACCAAGCTTGATGCAAGGCCCTACACCTGGATCAGGGTAATCCCAGGCACAATTGAAAGTTCAGCGGAAAAGACATTCAGAGCAGCCCTGCAGAGAAGGACTTTGGGATGTTGGCTGATGAGAAAATGAACATGAGCCGGCTTCCATGTGTGCTCTTGCAGCCCAGAAAGCCAACTATATCCTGGGCTGCATCAAAAGGAGGGTGACCAGCAGGTTGAGAGAGGAGATCCTGCCCCTCTACTCTGCCCTCATGAGACCTCACTTGGAGTATTGTGTGAAGTCCTGCACACAACAAAAAAAAAAAGGACACAACTATTGGAACAAATCCAGAGGAGGGCTACAAGGATGATCAGGGGACTGGAGCAGCTCCTGTATGAAGACAGGCTGAGAAAGTTGGGGCTGTTCAGTTTTGAGAAGGCTGTGTGGAGACCTCATAGCAGCCTTGCAGTATCTGAAGGGGGGCTATAGGGATGCTGGGGATGGACTATTTATTAGGGACTACAGAGTTAGAATAATGGGTAACAGGTTCAAACTTGTCCTGGGTTCAGCACTCATTTTTCTCCTTTGTAGCTGGTGCAGTGCTGTGTTGGTGACTTTTGGCCTGGGAATTGCGCTTGTAACACCAGTGTTTTCAGTTACTGCTTGGTAATGTTTTGATTTAACCAAGGACTTTCTGAGTCTCATGCTCTGCCAGGGAAGAGGGGAAGTCAGGAGGAAGCAGAGACAGGACACCTGACCCAAACTGATCAGAGAGGTATTCCATACCACAGCACATCATGCCCAGGATGTAAAAACAGAGGGCAGAGACCCACAAGGGTGGGTGTTTGCTCCTGAGTCAGGCTTGGTATCAAGTGGTGAGCAGTTGTATTCTCTTTACTTGTATTTCTCTTGTATTATTATTGTTGGTAGCAGTAGTGATTTATGTTATACCTTAGTTACTAAACTGTTCTTATCTCAACCTGTGGGATTTGCATTCTTTTGATTCTCCTCCCATCCCCCCAGGGAGCTGCAGGGAAGAAAGAGGGGGGAATGAGTGAGTGAAATGTGTGGCTGAGAGGCTTAAACCACGACAAAACTTAAACAGGGGAAGTTTAGATTGGATATGAGGAAGAAATTCTTTACTGTAAGGGTGGTGAGGCACTGGAATGGGTCGCCCAGGGAAGCTGCAAATGCTCCATCCCTGGCAGTGCTCAGGGCTGGGATGAACAGAGCCTTGGGTGGCATGGTTTAGTGTGAGATGTCCTTGCCCATGGCACAGCGGTTGAAACTAGATAATCTTAAGGTCCTTTCCATCCCTATCTATTCTATGATTCTACCTATGTCAGGGCCTGCCAGTATTCACTGCTCTAATTCAGACTTCTTGTCAACTGTAGGCAAATTAGTTTTCAAGGAATTCTTTATGCCTTTTTTTGAGCAATGGGGTGGTACTGTATTTTTTGACAATAGCTCTCTCCTTCCAGCAGCAACTTCTAAAAGTCAACTTATTAAATGTTGTGCCCCACATCTTATGTTACAGTTCTACAAACAATTTAATCCTGCATCAACTGACACTACTGTCTTGAAATGCTTGTTTTCCTTTGTCACCTCCTCTCAACCCTTTCCTCCACACCAGCAACAGCATTTGTGTAATTCCCAAGGGGAAATGATTATGGTAAAGACTAAACTGGTGCATAGAGTTTTCAGTTGAATAACTTCCTTGATCTGTTTTACCACATTGCTTACATGAATACCAGTAAGAGAAAACAGACAAAGGTGAGAGTAACAGCACAGCTTAATCCAGAATAAATCAACTCTTGGGAATACAAAGCTAATTAAAAACATGGCAAAAAATACATGCAGGCAAAAAAACATGCAGACAAGTCCAAACTGTTCTACAAGCCTCCTGACTTGTTCCTAAAACCTTCTTTTTGTTTATTTACTCTTGGGAGTGAAACACTTAGGCTCATAAGCATAATGTACAAAGACAAATGGTTTAGAAATGTAAATAGACAATAACTCAAACTTGCTTGAGTCCTGAGAAATGCAAGATAACCCAGCCAGGTAATTCAAGAGTGTGTGTGTTCCTTCACACACCTTATTACATGGTACATATTCAGCAGCTCTGAGGCTGAGCCAGAGGGCAACACCAAGCAGCTGAAACTTCCAGTTAACGTATCTGAGGGAGAATTCATCTGACTAAATGGAAGTACAAAGGGTTTTGTCCAGGCTGCCATGTTAGTCAAGGAAGGTCCACACAGCACAGACCACCTGACCAAATGTGCTTACTCCAGGTGATAGGAATGACACTTGGCTCCATTAACTGAAAAGATCAGATTTTCATGTCAGTAACAGGGCTGTGGATGACTAGCTAAGAGGTTACAGACACTCACAGACTGCAGACACCCAAGTTAGGCAGGACACCTCTCACTCTGGCTGACCGGTGCATACCCCTTGCATGACAAGTTTTACATTCAGATACCTACCCCTTGCATGACAAGTTTTACATTCAGATACCAAGTACCGACTGAGAAATGAGATGTTTGGATGTTAACCTTTCATTTTCCACAACTGTACACTGTGTGCTAAAGTGCAGGAGGGCTGGACAAAATTGCTGATACATTGATTTTCTTCCAACAGCAGTCCAAATACAGTGTTTACCTTAATTTATTCTTTCTTTATTATCAAGTCTCACATCATCATCTGATATATACTTGTTGCTGCATTAGTATACACCCTTGCTTCTAAAGGATGAAAGAGACCTTTCTTCCAGTAATGATAATCACAGTCACAAAGGTGGGATAAAATAAAAGGGAGCTCCCAACACTGCTATCACCTGTGTTAATTACTGCATGAAGAAGAAAGGCCTTTTTGTTTTCTTTAACAAAGCAGGACTCTATTATTCTACCTCTTGTCTCAACATTTAGTGACTGTCAAGGTAATCTCACCTTTACTGTTAAGTATTGCTACTGTATTATGCCGACCACACAGTAGGTTCCCAGCACTCTTGCAGCCAGAACTTAAGAAAACTGAAAGTATTTTGCACCTTACTGGATTCAGCTCCTTTGTTGTCCCCAAGCCAAAAGGATGCTGCTACTTCCTTACTTACTCTCACCAGTGCACCATTTCCTATTTCCTCCCTTCTAACCGCAGTTACAGCTGTCTCCTTGAAGAAGCTTGGTTCCCACAGGGCAGAGAGGCTGAGGGTGGTCTCTACAAGAGTCAACACTAGTCCAGCAAGGCTTACATGATGTCCCCTCTCCTGCCATATGCTTTTGCCTCCCCACCTGAAAAATTGTTATTACAGTAGCATAGCAGAGGTCTCACGGTAGATTCCTACTCGCAGTGACAGGGAGGCTTCACCTCCTGGTGCATGAGGTGTACAGATACTCCACAAACACAGGATTTCACTCCCAAGTATGCCTCTGCAGCATGGCACAGGCAGTGTCAGCCCACAGAACTGCAACAGGTAAGAACAGGAACAATTAAAAGACAGCTTTAGCATCGGATTCCCAGGGACTTTTGTGCGCCGCCTGCAGAGACTGTTTCTACTCAAAACATACTTTATATTGACAGCAGTTCTGTTTAAGTACACCCTATCTCCCAAGCAGCTAGTGAAGGAGACAAATTTAGTGACCATACCGTGTGTAAATTATTTTTTCCTTCAGGTTGTCTCAAGATCCACTGCTCTTCAAGCTAGCAGAGAAGTGATGCAGGAATATCTGAACCAGAATACTGGCATTTTACATGAAGTAAAAATGTAGCTCTAAGGTGAAATATATTTAAATACTGCTTTCAAGATCACAGACTTGCCATTACATCAAATATGATTGTCTCTATATTTTAAAGTGAAAGATTCAATGCACTCACAAGAAATTACAGTATGTTCATATTTTTACGACTGTATTAACAACTATACAGGTGTATTTCCAGTTTCCCATAAAACCAGAGATGGTGTTTGGAAAAAGCACATGTGTAGTACTTATTACCCATGCACAACAAACCAGATACCATATTAACTGAAAACATAATGTAAACCAGTTTACAGGAAAATGTTTCTAGAATTCATGAAAGAAGAAAAAAAGCAGGACTCAGCTCTCTTTAGTATTTCCCAAAGCAAAATATTTTAGTGCATGTTATTAGTGTTATATTTAGTATTATTAAGCTCAGTTGCTCTAGTAAATACATCCCTTTAACTCAGGCTTCTTGCCTGACTTATTTTTGTTCCCTGACAGGTAAATGATAAAACCACTGAGACCTATGGGAACAGCAGAATACAAACAGTGCAATTCTCTCAGGAGTTGCCTTTCTTCATATCTAAAACCAGCATTTATATGTACCAGAGGCAAGGGAAATTAATGCTACAAAAAAAAACAACTTGCATAAGGTAATTGGTGTATAAGGTAACAAATACTGAAAGTGCAAACTTTGATTTGATGCAAGTATTCTGGAGAGATTATTTAGTTTACCTTTGGCTGATGGGAAAAGTTAACAATCTTTCTAATTATCAGCTCAAGGTACACAACACAACTGTATTGGTCAAATGTACTAATTTGAGATACATGGAAAAGAAGGATCATTCCCAACCAGACTGCTATCTGACAGCCAAACTTCAAGCAGAGTTGTTAAGAAATGGCATTAAAGATGAACCACCAAGATGCCAAGTTCCATGCATGCATTTGCCATGCATTTTCCTCTCTATTTTTCTCAAGCGCCAAGACTATGGCACAGAAGAGAAGAGACAGAATAAACTCGTGAAGTTTGTACAGGCAGGAGGCAGACTGACACCTCGGCTCCTCCATGCAACAAAAACCACTGGAGATAAGTCTTCCAACAAACCTAAACACACAATCCTTCTTCCCCAGCACACAACCACATATACCCAGGTGATTCTGTTAAATTAACAAGCATATGGTAAAACTGCATTTCACTGCTACCAAAAACCTCTCCTGTGGAGAGGGGATTGCTATTCAAAACTATTCAGTTGGCCCAGAAAGGAGCCATCCCTAAATCTTTAATGAACCAGGTTCCAGTCTCATGCAGAAAGAGGTGTCAGTCAGGTTTAAAAAAAAAAGACAAAAGCAAAGGGAGAGGGGAAAGGTTGTTTTAACCTTTCTGTTAGGTAACACATGGCAATTAACACCATCTTAAGACACAAGCAGACAAATGACCACAGGCAAAGCCAGCATGTGAATCTGCTGTCATTTAACAAGTGTATACGCACATTATTTAAGGTAAATTGAATCATTTACTGGGGAGTATTACAAGCCAAAAGAGTAAACACAAATGTTTAGAAGAAAAAGACTGCAGTTAAAAGCCCTCAGCTCACCCAGGCTGACTTACTCATCTGACTGTG
Organism: Forpus xanthops; assembly: GCA_032466535.1. Classification (NCBI taxonomy): domain Eukaryota; kingdom Metazoa; phylum Chordata; class Aves; order Psittaciformes; family Psittacidae; genus Forpus; species Forpus xanthops. Next base: position 7,474 of record JASSUY010033585.1, read on the forward strand.
AGAAATCAGTTACTAGGCATTTGCAGGCATTAATAGGCTCAAGGTAAACATGAAAAAGAAATCAGAAAAAAAAAAAAAAATCCTGCTTATCTGCATCTTATAACAAATAAAACCAATGAATGCCCCATCCTCATGAAGATTTTACATTACTAGCACTATGTAAACAATTTGCTCCTACACTAAAATAAAACATCTTTTGCGCTGTTTTAAAGCACTTTAACTTCTACTGAGTCCATTTGTGGTCTCAATGAAATAAAAGTTTGCATTTAAAGGTCATTAGTCATTGCAGCTGATCAAGATGAGAGTATGGCAGCCCAAGATAAAAGAAAGACCATTTCTGCATCACCTAAATTGTATTGTCATGGCTAAAACTGCAATTCAGGATAAGTGGCTTAGGAAAAAAAGAAAACTCAACACAAGAAGTTGTGGGTCTCCTCACAGCTGTTACTGTGCTGTCCAGAAAAGAAGCCTTCAGAAAATATCCAGCTGAAATGGTTGTGAAATTAGCTTTTACAATGTCAAGTAATGCAGTGGCTATTTGCAAGGCAGGCAGGCAATTCAAACAGCAGCACTCAAGCATCAACCCTCCTGTCCTCCATGCAAACAGAAGGTGAAAATACTGCAGATTCCAACTAAGAAGCAACAGCTGAACTTTTATCCACCATTGCACTAGGAACAAAAAGTACCTGCCTGATCTCATTCTGGGATTACGAAGTTGATATCCTGACATTCACCTACTAGCAGTATGGTCCTTGAAGTGGCGGCTATTTATGCTCAAATAATATTGTATTATTCCTAGCTTCTTTGAACAACTACCAAAATCTGAGTATCGACCAGGACACGATTTAAAAACAATACCAAAGTCATACTGGACTTCTGAACTACACCACAATATCCTATTTTTTTTTCCTAAAAGAGCCTCCATGGCATCTACAAATGAGGCGTCCTCATCTACTGTGAAGCAAAGTGTACAAGTGACAAATTTAACCCCTTCTCACATTACACCAATTTTGCTTACTTTCCCTCTGGGTTAGTGTTACTTTTTCACATAACTCTTACATTACTATTTGCCAAAGCAAAGTTTAAAAGAGATCCGTTCATATGAAGAAAACTCACTTGTGTCTTTTGTTTGTACCCATCAGACAAGTCACCTGCCTAGGAATGCATTTAAGAGTTGATTTGGTTTTTTAATTAAATTTTCTACAGACTCATTTCAGTATTGAAACCAATTTCAGTTCTGGAATACTTGGTAAAACAATTAAAAACTAAACAAACCCCACCAAAAAAAAAAAAAAAAACAAAAAAAACCTCTCAAATGTGTAATTTAGTCCTCACTTGAAACACTCAGTCAGGTTTTACGTATTTGAGAAGTTAAAGAGGTCAAGCTGTACCAATCCTAAAGTTACCTTCATGGAATTTTAACCACCTCACTGCTGGGGCTCCAAGCATCAACCACGCCAAAAATGAACAACTCACCTGTGTGGATTTTACCATATTAAAGACAAAAACTTACTGAAACTTAGAAGGTACCTCTGTGACCTTCGGAAGCCATAAAAGATCTGCATAATGAGTCAAATAAGGTAGCAGCGTGCCAATTTTCTAAATAGGGTGCTAACTGCAGAGCTTAATTATCAGTACTTTCCATATTCAGGAATTACGTAATCAGCCTGGAGGAGCAGAGCTTGAGGCTGGGACTGTCTTGAACATACGCTGAGAACAGCAAAAGAGAGAGACGCTCGATGCAAAGCACTGCTTTTTATCCCTTCCTTAATCAGAACATCGACTACAAATCCCACCTTCAAATAGCTCCCCATGCAAGACATATTTACTAGGTCTATTAACACAGGCATGGAACATCTTAATATATCTGCCCCACTTTAAGGAGGGCTTTCCGACTCAGTCTCTTCCAACTTGTCTAGCAATAAATATTGCAGCTGAACCAATTACTCCACGATGGCATCCTCTGGTTTTCTCACCTTCTAGCTTTATTCCAATCCCTTCATTTTTTACTAGTTTCTTCCAAGGCGCAAGGGGAAAGTCAGTCATCTGCAAACACCACTGAACTTTAGCAATGGCCATTCACCTGTACCTACAATTATCACCAGGGTGCTAAAAGGGTAAGAGGGGAAAAAAACAGTTGGTTTAGGTTTCACAGCTATTTAATTTTACTCTGCTCAGTATCATAACAAGCAACGTGCCTTGTACTAAAACTCTTCTCCCCAAATGATGTTCACACCTGGTGATAAGGAATCTATTCAAGACTCCAAGCTGGCATGGCATAAACTTTTCAAAAGAAAGACTTGTGGTAAGTAGATGGTAACTAGTGAGCAGAATGCACTCCGAAATTAGCTCTACATATCCACTTAACGATGTGCATGTCAAAAAGTAAAGATCTGGCTCATAATTAGACTTTGGAAAGTGATGCTATCCATGAAAACTCCTATGTTCCTACACCAAAGCTAAAATTAGACCATTCTATTTAGACAGAAATGTTCTCTATTCATAGATATAGCTGCTATTACTTAAATAATCGGCTATCAGGCTTGATATGGATGTAGAGACAAATTCTTCCACATTCCATGAACTGAACTTGATAATATGAGATCAACAAGGCTGTTGAAAGGCACTAATTTGCCCAATATTGACCACTTTGATCACGTATATGAAAAAGATTTTCCATATGACAAAGAAAATAGATTTAACTATTACATTGGTATCTGAAGTGCTAACTTCAAGAGATAAACAGAGTTCTATTTTTTCTGACACCTTCATCAATACACACAGTATGTTCTCAACCCTACTGGTCTTCAAGTTACAGTTTGGTACTTCTCATTCCAGAATCCCTATTGTTTTGTCCTTAGGAAAAGGCAGAATCTGACATAATATTTGATGTCAGATTACATAGTGTGGGAGCTTTTGCTACAAGATACCAATATTTTCTGAATATTTTGTACAAGAATTCATAGGCCTACCTAGATCTTTCTACACCACAAACCTTACTTACTATTCTACAAACACAACCACTAAAGTTCAAAAGGTTACTTCTAACGTTTTCCTCCTTGTGGCAAGTATCACTGATTCTTAATGTGTGTGACTGAAAAGCTCAGAGGAAACCGGACATAAGCATACACTTTGCATGGTGTATTTCTACCCAGCCACAGCAGGAAGAATGCTGCTAACCCCATCACCATGAAGGCCAAACCAGCATACGACCTCTCATCCTAGATGACGCATTTCACCACTTGACAATGCATGCCACCAGGCTAACACTGAACATGGGGGGGGATGCATTTCCTCCTAGCATGTTTTGTACCCTCAGGTAGTCAAGTTTTCTGCTTCTAGCACAGCCTCGGTCCCGGCAGGCGTGATGCTGTCACAGGATGCCTGTCAGAGCCAGGCAGGAGGAGGCTGAAGGAGACGCGTCCTCCTTGCCTCCAAAGGCAAGGCCGAGGGCACGGGGAGCATCTCCCCCCGCCGAGTTTCCATAAGGGTAGAGGTCTGCAGGGCAGGTGCACCGAGCTGCCGAGGGGACGCCACGCCACGGCACCTATGAGGACCAGGACAGGACCCCGGTCCAGGAGGACCAGGAGTAGCCCCAGCGGCCGCTGATTCCCCGGGGGACTCAGGCACTGCCCCTCCGCGGTTCTGCTCCCCACCGGGTGACGGCGGAGGGGGAGGTCGGTCCTACCCGGTCGGGAACCGTCCCTCTTCAGCTACCGAGAGGCTCAGCAGCCGCGCGGCGCCGTGACAGGCTCCCGCCCGGCCGGCGGGCAGCCCACCTCGCCGAACAAAAGGCCCCACCAAGGCCCGGAAACGTCCCGGGGCGGCGGGCTGAGCCGCGCTACCAGCCCGGGTGGCAAACCTCAGCCCGGTGTCCCCGCACGGCCGGGGACGGGGCCTGTGGCCGCCAATGCCCCTCAGCTCTCCTTCCACCGCCGCGTCGCGCCCCGCAGTGGGAGGGAAGGAGCCGGGGCAGAGGGACGCAATGCAACAGCTCCGGCGGCACCAAGGGAGGGAGGGGGCAGCACAATGAGGCCAGCGGCAGCCCCTGCCCCTTCCGTTAACAAAAGCTCTCCAGCCGTGGGGCTGGCACCCGCCTCCGCCCGGGGCTG
>JASSUY010033585.1:12339-52512 GCA_032466535.1 Forpus xanthops
CGCGCTGCGGGGCGGGGGGCTGCGGCTCCCCGGCGAGCACCGGGGCCTGCCGGGCGGCTGCATCCGCTCTCGCTGGCGTGTGTGTCCCCTGCGATACCGGCTGCCGCCCGGGGAGCAGGCGTATGGCCCCGGCAGGCAGCTGTGGCTCTGTAGGTGGTACGGCGCTTACCTGCCGCGGGGGGCCGGGTCCCGCCTGGCTGCGCCCGCCGCCCGCTCTCTCTGCCTTTCTCTTGTCCCCTCAGCGGCTGCAAAATGGCCTCCTCGGTGGTGCTGTCCCCCGCTGCGGAGGCTCGCTCGCCTTCAGCCGCAGCCCAGCGGGAGGGACGTAGGGGGAAGACGGACATGGTGGCTTATAATGGCACGGCTGAGACGTGTCGAGTCACAGGGTCACCTGCAGCCTTGCTGCTGTGCGTGATACCCGGCCTTGTCGCTGATGGTGGTGGTGTATTCAAGTGGTATTAAAAAAAATACAACCAAAGAACACAAAATGCATCAATCTACTGGTTTTATGCAAAATCGATTAAAAAACGCTACTGCAAACTCCATAACAAAGGCAAACTTTAGGGTTGAAATACTGGCATCAACGGCTGAAGTCAGCCCTGGCTCTTGAGGTGGGCTGTGGCAGTGTGGTGGCCTCCCACTGTGTCACAGGACAGGGCAGGACAGTAGCAGCACTGTGGAAACTAGCTGGGGCAGGGGAGTCTTGCAGGCTTTGTCACTGGTGTGTTTTGCACCCTCATAGGAGCATCCCTTGCTGCACCGTCTTCCGGGTCAGCAGAGATAGACTACAAGGCCACATCACTCCTCTTTTCCTGAGCTCTGCTGAGCATTATGCTTCCTAGAGGAAGGAGAACAGGCACTCCTCCTGCTTCCTCCAGAGCAGGGATTGCTGCTGCAGACAGCTACTACGGTAAGTCTTTACACAGCTGTGCAAAGCAAAGCCCCTGCCCTACTGCCCCATGGATTTCCCACCATCTGCTCCCAAACACCACCAGTGCTTCAGTTTGCCCATGAGACTGAAGTTTGTATACCTAGAAGTTCAGTCTCACAAAGGTGTCTTAAAGCTGCAGGTTTTATTTAGAACATCTATTTTTAAATAAAATTTGCCATAAAAATGCAATGGGCTGTACATTTATTTTTAGAAAGCAGTTCAGTTTGTCACTTCAGTATTTGACCAGAGTAGGTATACCACAAGCTACAGTTGTTCGTTTCATGAATTTTATTAAATTCTTGTGCCCCAGAAGTGTTAAAACTAATTTTCTGGTTCCTTTTTAGAGATGCTCCAATAGATTACAATATATTTCACTTTGGTTTTATCGTTGAGTTGTTCAGATACTGAGAGTTGATAAATCCAGCATACATGCTGCAATCTTTATCTTTTTGTCCTGAGAATCTGGAGGAATTGCTTGTAAAACTTGTTCCTAAAAGAAACGTAGGTACAAAAGGGCCATTCAGTTCATAGAGAAGACCAGATGAGCAAGTGCCGATAATCTGATCTTACTCCTGCTTGTCAAAACCAAAGTTTTCTGTATTGTAAACTCATGCCATGTCTAAACAGTTATCATCTACCAAGCATGGTCTGAGGAGCCTACTGGATTTATACCAAAGCTGATTGGAGTTTAGGGGTTGTTAGTGCCTGTGAGCCAGCTCCTTCCTAAAGAAAGGTTGGCCATGTAGTAAATAATCACATATTATATGGCATCTGTTTTTTGAGACCCCATTTCCCTTTCTCTGGATGTCCATGGTTTTAAATTAGCATACATAAGATGAGTTCATAGCTAGAAACTTACATAAAATCTATTTCTGTCCATAAGGAAAACTAGAGCAATTTGTTACAAGGAGGAATGTGCGTTTTCCTGGATATAGTTGTATTACTTCTACAGAAAACAGGTACCATGGACCTTACAATATCAGTGGATAACACATAATGGTTTGAGCTGGAAAAGAAGTGAAATGCTGCATTGAGATGCTTCCTAAATCATACTACAAGCTACAGGCATGTGAAACATCAACTTTTCGGTGTTGCCTTTTTCCTTCAAAGAAAAAAAGAGTACTACTTGGAACCACTCTTCCTAGCACCTTCCTCTGTCCTGTGGCTGTGCACTGGGGACCATTACCTCTCATTGGAGCTGCAGACTGCTTTGGTCTTCCTATGTTGATTTGCTACCTAGCTTGAGTAAGCTGCCTTAAAGTTATGAAACCAAACTTTATTAGGCTGGTGGTCTCATAGCTTTTACGTTTTATTTATCCTGGGAAATATAGTTCACCTATGTGGATTCCATGACTTAGAGATCTCATCATGACATCTACCAGTTGACAAAAGCCAATTAAACATGAAGAAAATGATCAAAGCTTTTCTAAAATTGGTTATTCATGAATCTTTTTAAAATTACATATAAGTTAATATCTAGATCTTAATGTTACAATATCCCATCTAAAAACATGGCAGAGAATGAAAGGAAAACCAATAGCTTTTCATCATGCTCTCATAAATATTTTGACCTATCAGGTGTTCATACTTGATCCTAAATAAACTATGCAGATTTTGCAAACACAGACTATATATACCACACACTCCCTGCATTAGCCTTCTTTATTTCAGCCCAGATATAGACTGTACTGGGTAAACAGTTTGTATTCTTCCAGAATAAGCTAAATTTATATATATAATTATGTGGTAGCACTCTCATAAATGCACCCACTCATGTCATGAAACTGAGCTATTCCTCCAGAAAGCTTCTCTTGAAATGCTTTTCTGCCTTGCTTCAGTGAGCACTGAAGTATCTAGGGCTGACATATTGGTAATGCTATTGATTCCTGGATGAACACTCCCTGTGACACATGCAGTAGTTCATGTCTAAGAGAGCTCAATTCAAATCCTCTTCAAACTTAAGCAGTTATACTCTAGCCACGTTTTCACACCCAGTTTGCCAATACCCATTGGCTAGAAACCTTTAAAGAAAAAAGAGGAACCATTTTACTGTAGTCAAAGTAAACATCACAGGAGAGGTGTCAGTAAATAACATTAACACAGTAATATGACCTAAGTCAGGCTCTACTGACAGTTCAGCCTTAACTCTGGACATACATGAGCCAGAAATGTGCCCTTGTAGAAAAGAAGGTGAGTGATATCTTGGGCTGTATTACACAAACTATTGCCAGCAGGTCAAAGAAGGTTATCCTTTCTACTCAGCGCTGACGAGGCCACACCCAGAGTGTTGTGTCCAGTTTTGGGCTCCCCAGTACAAGAGAAACACAGACATACTGAAGGGAGTCCAACGAATGGTCATGAAGATGATGAAGAGGCTGAAACATCTCTCTTATGAGGAAAGACTGAGAAAGCTGGGGCTGTTGAGCTTGGAGAAGGCTCAGGGGATCTTGTAATTGTATATAAATGCCTGAAGGGAAGGAGTAAATAAGACGGAGCCAGGCTTTTGTCAGTGGTAGCCAGTGACAGAACCAGAGGCAGTGTGCACAAACTGAAACACAGGAGTCTCCCTCTGAACGTCAGAAAATACTCAATTACTGTGATGGTGCCTGAACACTGGACAGGCTGCCCATGGAGGTTGTGGAGTCTCCATCCTTGGAGGTACTTGAAAGCCATCTGGACACAATCCTAGGCCACTATCTCTAGGTAGCCCCACTTGAGCAGAGGGATTTGACCAGATGACCTCCAGAGGTCACTTCCAACTTCAATCCTTCAGTGATTTCTGTTCAGAAGGTGTATTTGAGCCCTAGCACTCAAGGTGCAGTTGGAACTAGCTGTTTGGACCTATTCCACAAGGTGGAAAGCAAATGTTTCCTTTCTACAGCATTTTCTATTTGTCCAGTCTGCACTTAGGCATGTATACATTGTACATTTTTACACTGTACAAACAATGTAAATTACATCTTAAATTGTACAAACACATACATTTTGAGTTGTACAAACACATTTTCAAATAGTGGACCATTCAAGTAATGCATACTAGTATACTTACAACATGGTCAGCTATTAACGAGGCTCTCTGTACCAACCGTTAGTAGATAGACACGTTCAAAGAGGTTAAGCTTATAGTTAAAATTTTCAATTTCCTATGCTGAGTAGTTTCACAGACACTTTTGAATAGTATGCTGAATAAGTAAAACAAAAATTCAGGCTAATTCTTTTCTATTCTTGCTTACAATTTCTAATACAGTTTTTCTTGTGGTATTATTTCTGTGTACACAAATGTAAATTATGGAAGTAGTGCTCAGACAGCTAATGATAAATCTATAATGGATTAAGAGTTAAATATTTTCTATATTTGAATTTGGTGAACCAAGAAGTGCAAACATTCGTAATAACGGCATTTATCTAACAAGGTGTTATCTAGCCTTTTTGTTTGGTAGTACTGGTCTATGCATTTCAGAATGGCTTTGAAGTACTTTCATTGTTTCTAGCAGAGTCCTTGTTTACCAATGCACAAGTTAGTTTGCATATGGATGATCACACAAAACTAAATAAATAAAAAAAGAGTGAATGTCAGAGTACAAAACCCTGAAGATTATTGCTGAGCCATCTGCTTATTATGTGGCATTCAACATTTCACATGAAAACTACAGAAGCTGTTTAGTCCTGAATCTTTCAAAGTGAAAAGCAAAGTTTTATGGCCAGGACAAAACCAATTTCCAATCTTTGCAAGAAATCTAGCAATGTTTGAGTATGACTGTTGTTTTAGTTGTAGCCATGCTGAGAGTGGATACCAAAACATAATGCTATCTTTGGCATAATTGTCTTTTACCCTGAAGATCTCAGATGATTTCAGTATTGACATACACATGCTGCGCTATTAATATGAAAGTCAACTAGTGCCTGTATGTGCTCATAAAATAAAGAAATATTTGCCTAAGTAAGACCTAAGTACTTGTTTACATAGGGAAGTCAGTGTGGAACAGTTATGTGCGAAATACATCACCATACCTGACTGCATACTAAATCCCTTGGTAGATAACTGGATGTGGCCCAGCTCAAGGCCTCAATAAATATGGGAGCCAAAGCAGGTTTTACTCCCCTATTTCTATATCAAATAAAATAATATTTACCTTGCAGGAGCTACCGTAATAGGATTAGGCAGAGATTAAAAAAAAGGGGGATCTGTAAGCATTGCCTAAGGTTGCAGAGGAGAAACTAGTAGGGGCATCTTGAACTCAAAATGAGAATTTTAGGAAGCTGCTCTCTGTCAGCTGAGAAAGGACTGAGAGACTGTGGTAGATCTGAAGCAGGGATGAAAGGATGAATGAGAAGTCAGTGGGCTTTGGGACAGAGGAAGGAGGGATGAAGGATGGGGCCTGTGGAGCTTTTGGGAGCTATGTGAGTTAGCTCACAGCATCTGTGAGCCTGTGCCTCTCCCTTCAGCACAATGTGCACAGATGAGCATATCCCCACTGTCTTCTTTACCTGACACTGTTTTCCTCTTAGCAGAAAGAGCAGCCTCTGCTCCTGTCAAGGGAAATGACATGAGAAGGTGAAGTGCAGGCTCATGGCCAAGAGTAATGGAAGAGGAAACCGGCACCAGAGAGAAGCGACAGTCGTGATTGCCACTATCAGCAGATCACAGGCTCCCCTTCAAAGTGGCCACTGTTCCTCCTACCCTGGTCCTTCCCTCGGTGGGAACAGCAGCAAGTGGCCCTGTGCATAGCTACAAAAAATGAAGTCCACTTCTGGGAGCAGTGAGCTCTACTTACCTGTTTGTTGGCTGGTGACCTGTATGGAAATACCTATTGCTTACTGGGGTGAATGGCAGCGCCTGTAGGTTGCTGCCCCAGGCAGCTGCCTACATTGAAAACTAGCTTTCTCTATCAACACTGTTTGTGCAAAGCCTTGGAATAGCTAAGGCACAGTGTTTGTATTTCCCTGAAGACCAGAACAACTAGCTGAGTGATACTCAATCTATCTTGAAGAAGAAAAGATCTGGACTGACCCCAAGGACTCTAAGGAGTCTAGGGGCAGAGGTTATTTAAAAATCTTCATACTCTTCTGTTCAGCATTTGCCAGCGGGAAAATGCAAGTACAGAAATACTGTACAATAACCTATTGCTTATTTGAAGCAACCTGTATTTCTGCTGGAAAAACATTTGATGGAAGCATACGATGAAGAAGGCTTCCAGACATTAGTCTGCCAGTCCAGTGTAGAAATGCCTGTCCTGGTACCTACATTATTTCCCAGTGATAGTACATGTCTTGGCAAGTTAGGCATGGATACTTCAGTTGCTGTCTCTGAGTTAGGGCAGAATACATTCAAGCATGCAGCAGCTGGAAGTCTCTCTCTAAAACATGGAGAGATGCTAAAATCAACACTTGGGGATATGATCAAATTATTATTTTATAAACTAACAAGTTTTGTAAGTGCAGAGGACAGGCCAGAGAGGGCATATTGCCTTCTGAACAGCTTACTAACAACAAACGAGAACCCACTAGCACTAGGGTGAAGGGATTTCATTTAATTGAAAGACAAAACATTAAGACAATCCAAAACTAGAATACGGACAAGCAAATCAAGGTCTCAATATCTAACCACAAATGCTCTAAAGCAGAGCTGTAGTTATGATTAATTTTAGCCTCTGACAGTTCATGCTCATACAAACATACAAAGCTTTAGACTTGCTTCCTGCTGAGTGGCTAAGTACTTCCTAGGTTAAAGGTTCTTTTCTTGTATACCCAAAACTGCACCACCATGTATAATGCATCAAGTGCACACACACATGAGTAGTTTTCTGTATTCTCTACTGCATTAATTTCAGATTTTCAGTATCACTAATCCTAAATGTCCAATTAAAAAACAGACATCTCACCTCCTCCCCTCCATAAATGGAATTATTTAGCACATTTTGGGACTGGCAGGGGTTTGTTTGTTTGTTTTTTAATCTCAAAGGTAGTTACATTTTCCAGATTTTCCTGTGTTTCTGAAAGCTGAATTTGAAACAAACAACAAATATCTGAGAGTCCCAGATGAGCTCCTGACTCTGAGCACTAAGGATTTGGTAAGAACAGCAATACAACATTCTCAATAAAATAAAAGACATCCAAACCCATTCATACTAAGGATTGTTACAAGGTAACACATACTGTAAGTAAGAGGAAGTCAAGTATACAGCTCAAAAATCCTTTTGTCCCTTTTCTGTTATTTATGGCTTGAGTTATATGAAGGGATGACTCTATCATTCAGGTATGAGCTAGGAGAACTTAAAACTTGATTTAAACTGTGCTGGACACAATCTATGTGATTGTCCAAACTGCCACAAAGCTCTCATGATATAAGAAACATGTCAGATTTAAACAAACCAAACTACCTTTGTGCTACAGCAAAGGATGGCAAAAGTATATCAGCAAAATAGCTTTCTAAAGTGTAATTTTGGAGCAATGCCTTATTAAACCCTCTATTTCATCTAAAGCACTAAATGACTAGATTTAAGAACCTCCACTCTGCTTAATCACCTTGATAAAATACATTCAAAGCATTTTAGGTCTGAGATCCTCACCACAGAGTCATACCATTGCTCTCAATTTTCTCGCCCCGGGCACCACAGCAGTACAGCTCTTATGGACATTCATGGAAATACGAACACCTGGTCCAGGCTCTGTTCAGGGAGCTTGCGAATGCTTATGCCTCCTTGTACCTCCTGATGATAGTTACTTCTGTTCTCTTCCTTTAAGTCAGCACAAATAAAATGCAAGAGTCTTGCTTAATGGCCTTGAGCTGTCATTTAGAAGTTCTGTATGTATTTTAGTCTTTTTGGAAATAAATAAAAAGAAACCACTTTATAAATCAATACAGAACTGTCAAACATTGTTCTCAGAAGCCATGATCTTAGTAAGATTTTAAAAACAGAATTTCACTAAAGTTCAGACAGTCAATTGTGTCTTTCTGTGACTCCCTCCCATCTGCCTTTTACCTATGCTTTCTGACCTTGTCTCACCCAGGATGCTTCCCTCAAAGTTTCATCTGCTGCCTACATTACAAAATCCCAATCATCTTTCTGCTCCAGTTTTTTTACTTCAACCTTTTAGTTTCAAGCACATAAATTTTAGAAACTGATTGGAAATTATACCTTTCTCAAAAACCTTATCCTTTCTGTCACCATTTCAAACCTGCTTACTGTACCCTCTCACCCACGTCTGATTTCATTATTTGTTTTCTCTTTCTTTCCATCTGTTTTCTGTCATACATTTATCCCTGTGTGTCTTTCTAAACTTTGCTTTATCCTAAACATGCCCACTGCTACAGTCTTGATCAAGCACTTTTACCTAATCTCTGTTATTACAGGTTCTTCCACATCTACTCCCACCTTCCTACTTCAACCCCTTTCCTTCTTTAATCTAAGCTGAGGAACGGTTGGTTTCAATCAGAATTCAGCCTTTATCTTTGTTTGGTGTCAATACACCTGCTGACTCAAGCAGGCAATGCTGCGTTGGTTTGATTCGTTGTTTCTTCATAAGAATTGGAGACTTAGCATTTTAAAGGTAAACCTCAAGATACATTTTTTTTTTTCAAATGCAGTTATGCAGCAGCTTAAAAATAAATCAGAGGTACTGGAAATTGACATAGAAATGCATTGTAACCTTGGAACATCCCTAAAGTATAACTTCCCAGGCTCTATTTCAGGTATTCATTTCACCACATTATGCCACCAGCCCTGACTGGAAGTAAGTTTTGAATAATTTAATTTTGTCTACCTAGTGAAAAACAAACTATCGAGGCAATTATTGATACAATTTTTCTCCAATGAGTGGTCTGCTGCATCTGATTGCCACACACATCCCATCACAGTTTAGTAATCTCTTTGACAGCTACAGCTGTGCCAGCAAATGCAACTAGTTTCTTATCTCCCAAGGGCCCAGCTTTGAATTAGCTTGTGCTAAATTGCATCCCTCCCATAGCCATTAACGCGATGCACGTTGCAATGTTAGTTTTTTTCCTTCTGTCACTAAACCCAAGCTCATTAATAATGTCTTCAAGCTCACAGAATTTGCTACCAAATGTTTTCGTGTGACAAGTATTAAATTCTATGATAATATGTGTAAACAACTTGTTTTTTCACATGCATTTATGCTTATAAATGGTTCTGATGGTTTACTTGCAATTATTCTGAGTCTCGTGATTTCCAGAACTCACTGTCTCAGGAAGCTTCTCGGTGTACTTGGGCCTTTTCTTTGTTCTGCATCTCCCATTATTGTGTAAATAAGCAAAAGCCAAACCCATCACCATAAAGATTTTACCATTCCCTGAAACCATTATGCATGAAAGATAGTCACAGTCCTGCTTTTTTCAGGTTGCCCCTGAAAACCCTGAACTCATTTGTTCTCCGTGCATTGCACAGAGAGAGGAAGCAATGGAAATGAGATTGTACATGAACCAAAGTGTCAAAGGTTCATCTGGCAGTGAAGGAAGGAAGGAAGGCAGTGTCAGAAACCTGTTGGAGAAAGCTGACCAAAGGACTGATGAATAATGTAAGTAGTTTTGGTTTGTTCTGGCTATTTTGTCAACTAGAGAAAGAAGAGATTACAGTCTTCTGTATGCCAGAGTTTGAGAAATAATTTAGTCCCTGCTTTAGTAAAAAGGAAATAGCAGCTTTTTCACTGTGCATTTAAAATACAAATGATAGAATTGAAAATGAAGGGGGTTCACCTGAAGACTAAAAAATTAAAAGGCAATTCATTATATTTAAATATTCTTCCCTTTTCATGGTCCGCTGCTTTTCTGAGTGCACTGAGACAGATCATTTAATGTCATCTAGACTCAGCCAAGAAGTTAATTACCATACTGGCAAATATTTATATACTTGTATCAGGACTTTTCCAGGTCATATTTTGCATATATATTCCCTAGTATTTCTCCGTATGCTTATTATAAATGCTCAGAACTCTGAACTGTTCTCTCCTTTTCATTTTATCCCTGTCCAGAGCGTGTAGACATGGCTGAACAGTCTGTTCGTTTGAACTGTGATACTCTTCACTGTAAGTTTACATTATACTTGGTAGATGGTATTGACTGAAGCACAAATACAGAACCTGTCACTGACTGCTAATGAAACCCGACATCTGTGCTGTTGATTACAAATGTACCAGAACTGAATATTTGCTGGAATTTGTATTAAATGATATTAAAAAGATAGGAGAGTGGTTATTGTCTCAGTTGCTATCAGAGAATCAGTTTTTCCTATTCTTTCGGAGGACTGTCTGAAACAGATGCCACCACAGATTTACAAGGGAGGAGAGCATGAATGAGAGCAGGAGCACCTGCAGGTGGTTTTGCCTGAATTACTTATCATCTGGAAAAGACAGAGCTCAAGTAGCTTGCAAGATAAACACAGTGAAATGTGAAATACTGAAATGATGGACAGGACTGTATTATTTGTCTCATGAGTGAATAAGACTGGGTATTGCAATTAATCATAAATATAACCGGCTGGGAGGGACTTGTTTCATTACTACTTAGGAAAATGTTGAGGCTTTTCAAGAGGCACAAACCTCAGGAGATGGGGACTTAAGTGTTATAAAATTGCTTTTGTGTCTGGCATTCTGAACTCTTTGAAGACTGATGTGGGCAGGACTGGCTCTGAGAAAGGCAAAGTGGATAGTTGCCTATCAGAGCAGACTCCTGGGAGTAACAAACCTGCTGTCACTGAAGAAGGGATCAGCTGCCTCTAGGAAAGGCATCAAAATTTTCTTTCCCAGCTCTTCTCCTTAGTTCAGCTCACAGCCTCTCCCTGATCTGTTGGTGTTTCCCACCACGCTGACACGTCGTATCCCTGCTCTGTTTATTGATTACCCAGTTTAATATTACACTGAAGCCTGTGCTGCTTCCTGAGGAGCATTCATAGTCCCTTACTGAGCACTCCTACACCCTATACTGCTCCAGGAACAGCTTCAGCTGAAAGTATGCCTTCTGTAAAGGAAAAAGTGTTATTATCATCCCCTGCATCCAACACAGAGGAAGCTACTGAAGGCAAGAGAGTTTGTGGCCATATGCTGGGAAGACAGGGTAGACATTAATTAGAAATCTAAAAATCTCTGGGTTTGTATTTTTTTTTTCCTCAAGAGGGGAGAAACCTGTGGAACTGCTGAGCATGGGATTGTGGAATCATGCCCATAGATAAGAGCCAGGCTATCCCTGTAGTGGAGAGCTCAAGGACACTCAGCTCCTCTTACAAACCCTCAACCCTGCAAATGAAAGACAAGAACTGGGAAAATATAGTGAGCTCACTCATTGGCAGAGATGGTACGGCCACTAAAGAGAGTATAGAACCAGTGTGTGACAAAATCTTAGAAGCAGGCTGTTTCTGCTTTCACTGAAAACATGCCAACTAAAAGTTGTTCATTGCAATGTGTTTTCCAGAGCATGATGAATGTAACTTACGTAACTTTTCTAGGGAAACACAGAAAATGAGATGTGAACTCATTGTATGCATGTGGACACACACAATTAAAAAATGGAAATCCAGTAGTACCAACATGGAAGTAGTACAATTCAAGCATGCTTTCCTTGTATTTCCCCTCCATGAAAAGCATTTATTTATGTCTTTGCAATGTTACTGTGGAATACTGTCCTTTTTCAATCTTTATGTATATATCATTAATATATACATAGATATGTATCAAGACACATAAGTACATTTATGGGTGGATACAAGTGTATCTGTGCATGCCACTGGTAGGCATACATACATATATATATACATATAAGGAAAGTATCGATTGAGTAAAAGGCTTTCATTCCTTGCTCACTTTAAAGTCTATGGGATTAGTATAATTCTTTTAAAATGGCTGTTCTGTGCTAAGACACACATATATTCAGCACAAGCATCTTGAAAAAACAAAACCACATTGATAAAATCTTACAGCTTATGTCCTTACTCACCAGTCACTAAGGTGTACTTCAGAACACAGTCATGACATTACTGTCAAAGTATAGCAGTGACTGGAGTCCAGGCTAATAAACCCTGCTGGGATAGCTACCATGACCTCCCTGCTATTGCCCTTAAGAGACATTAAGCCAAGGGAGAGCACAAGTAAGAAAATAAAAGCAGAAAGGACCAGCCAGACAAAGATGAAGTCTGGGACTGGGAAAGTGGAGAAGGTGGCTGCAGGGAGTTCTGGCTGCAAAAATGTTGGGAACAACAGATTCGTATTCTGTAGCATGATCTAGTGGTCCCAGCTGGCATTACTCCAGATGGAAAGACTTTGTTTAAGAACTATAAAAAAGCCTTCATTTTTTAGGAAGAGAGAGAATTTGTCTGATCTGAATTATGTGATCTTTGTTCACATTATATTCTTACTGAATCTAGGGAACAATATGAAAGCCCTCCTTTGGCCAGCTGAACACCTCTAAATTCCCTTGCTAGCCATCAAAGACAAGACAACCCATAAGGTAATGCGTCTGCTTTCTTGTTCAATGGGAACAAGTTATTACCACACTATTTATTGTGTCTGCACTAACAGAGGTGTGCACAGCATCCTCAACAGTAAATCAAAGGTGACTAGCGTCAAACACCAATCATCTAAGTGCACATACACAGCAAAGTAAAACACAGAGGTAACAGTTGTACAGAACATAACACCTTTATATCTATTGCTGTAAGTCAGCACAGCTCCATCAGTGCAGACAAAAGGAGGTAAGTGCATTGAAGAGGTAGCCATATGGAGCACTTCAAGAAAGGCAGTGGACCTGAAGTGGAAAGGATGGTTCTGAGCACAGACTCTGAGTCTTCATATCCACTGCACAGGCATTTATCCCGTCATGGAACAGATTTGAAATTCTGTGCTCTGAATCGGTATTTTTGATAGATCCCTTGACAGAGGTGTAGATCCTTCACTAATTATCCAAAACAATTCTTGTGATTAGTCTCCCACTTCTACACAGCTTTGACTACCAGGCTAATCCTCATTCACATTGACTTGATTTACAACCATATCAGACCAAAATGATGCACTATCATAAGAAAAGCTGAGAGATCACACCACCAATATGAGTAACTTTTCCAGTAAACATTTTCCATTTGCGACAGTGGCAGACAAAGATTCTATGCAGCACTTAAAAAAAAGGGAATAGCTGGTCTAAGGACATAGAGACCTTGTAAGGTTAGAAAAATAACAACTGGTATTGTAAAGAATATGAACCAAAATAATGCTTTTTAAGCAGAGAAATTTTACATCAATTTAGTCCTTTCATAACTATGAACATATCTTGCCATTAAATAGTTTATAAATTATATAGTCAAATTCAAGAAGACATACTGAGAAGTGGCAGCTTAGCTCCTCTTAACAAATGTGTCCTGAGCATAGCATAAAGAACCAAGTGTGTGTTCTATGCAATGCAATGGATTACATTACTGGACTTTTTGTATGGATGTAGATAGCTGAGGATCTTGGAAGAGTTGTCAAAAATAACTTACACAGTGTTTCTGATGACTTTCATTAGCATGAGTAAATATGCAGGAAGAGAAAGCAGTTTTTAATCTTTTCAGAGCAACAATCAGTGATGCCTACCCCACTGTTGCCAGTTTTTCATGACTTCTAAGTGAAAAGCTGTTTGAATAACCTGTATCTGTAGTTTTGCCAGCAATAGCTCAGCATTATCCAAAAAACCTAGTTTCTCCCTCAAATTTTTCAGCTTCATGATTCTTTTGGACTCTTGCATTTAGCTGTTCTTGCTCTCCTTGTTAGGCAGATGCCACGTGTGACAAACTCTGGCTCAGTACAAGAAGTTTAACTTGTGAATTAAAATCTCTGCAAATCCAGATCAGTCTGGGGTGTGGGGGGGTGTGTGTGTGTGTGTGTGTGTGTGTGTCTCTTGGTAGTACAGCCAGTTGATCAGTAGATGGTGGTGGTGCACTGTCAGCAGATGCAGTTGGCTGAGGACAGTACCTAGCTGTTTCAGAATAGACCAGTACAGCCCTAAAGATGACTGAATTTTCAATGTATCAAAACATTAAGAAATGAGAAATGCTTAATATTTGCTTCTTTTGAATGATGGAAAAGTTTTTGAATTTCTAAAATTACTTTTGCAGCATCTTGTATTTTTATTCTGTGAGAAGAGAGTCCTTTAGCTTTTGCTGTTTTCATATGCTAATAAAAATTAAAGAAACTAGGAGAAATATAGAGTGAGGAGACAGCTAATGCAACCATCAAACTGCAGAAATCCTGCCAATATAGGTATTTGCCACTTCCCTCCCACATTGATTTTGTCACAGTGGCATCTATCTGGAGGTAAAGAAGGGAGTGAAAGAGCTGGTTTCAGCTTCCTTCTCTTCCCAGACAGGCAGGATGGAGAGGAGCATTGTGGACATCCTTCACCTGACTTATGTCTACCTGGTTCATGTACAGGACTCCGCCATACCTTTATCTTAGAAGCTTGATCTTTTTTTCCCTGCTGTGGGTATTGAGAGCCTCCTCCTAGGGATATAGGAGGAGGAGGCAGAGAATGAATCTCGAGGCAGTGTCTCTGTCGTGGTAATGGACTGTACTGATCTTGGGGCCTCTCCTGAGATTGGAAGAAGTGCAGTCTTGGAGCAGGACCACAAATGAGCAAATTGGAGCTGCCTTTCTGAGCAATACAGGCACTGAAGCTTTGTAGAAGGACTTCTTATGGGAATGACATGCTGAAAGCGATATCTAAAATATTGTAGAAGAGGCCACATAGCAGGGCCAGATCAGATCTCCAGTTAAGCACGTTTGCCACCCACTGGCCAGGCTGCAGACTTGCCTGTTGATGCAGTGGGAATCTGCAGCATGTAGTTACAAGTTTTTACATATGATGGATGATTAGGACACAGAAAGCATAGTTTAACAGTAGAATATATCTGACTATTTCTAGGCTATTTTTGCAATTTTAAATTTAATGACTCCAGAACTGGATAGTGGTAGAATCATACTAATACCTTTTATTTTGGGTTAACATACACCATCAAAAGCAGCACTTTTTCAGCTCCCAAGTCATAATAAGAAGAGGAAGAGAGACATGCTGCCTAAATGATAGATTAACTATGTGAACAATCAAAGCTAAAAAGAGCAATTACATTTAGGCTGTGCGTAAAATTTATTATGGAGGTAAAACCAGATGTAAATCAAAGTTGAACTACTAGTTGAGAACAGAGTAAGGAAACTGATCCAAACTATTCCTTTTCATCAAGCATCTGGTGACAGAAGAATCTGGTGTCAGAAAAGAGAATCAAAGGGGGATGCCTAGAGGACTTGGCTGAAAGCATCTTCCCACAGTATTTGTTCCTATTCAGTTTTGTTTTCAGTCCTATCTGCATACAGAAACAGAACGGCATTATGAAGGTGGACAAGTCTTTGCCTCATCTCAAAAGCACTAAGTAAAAGTTGGACAATGAAACAGAGGAAAATATGCCCCAGGGCTAGCAGGCCAGAATCAAGAAATGACCTTTTCATATTTTCCCACCATGAGTCAGTTTATTGTTTTTTCCCCTTTCCTCCCCTACTTCACTGTAATTTTTCTATCACCTAGAAAATATAAGGAATGCTTGTATAAAGTTGTAATATAAAGAGTAATTCCCATGGTGCCCCTTTTGGATTTGAAAGCTGGTGAGAATTTATTTCTCAGTAAGTTAAACTCGATAATATGAAATTTCTGAGGCCAATGGTTATGTCAATGCATCCTCATACTGTCTCTGGGGTACCACTGCAAACAAAAAACACAATCCCCACAGCATAATGGTATCACCTTTGTATGGCTAAATAGAGAAAATGGAAAGCCATAAAAATAATCTTTTATGAACAGTTCCTCCTTTATTAGGTCCTGGAAAAATATGTATTGTGTCAAAAGGAAACAAAGCAGTGAAAGAGGGAGAAATCTAAATAATTTTTATGGTACCTTCAAATATTAAAACGGGAAGTCAATAAAATGCAAAGGAATTCAGAAACTCATCTGTGATTGCCCAGATGCAATTCATTTTGCACTATGAAGATATCAGTGGAGAAACATTACCAATGTCAGAAAAAAATCTGGTCTTAAGATAAAATTAATATCTTACAGAAAAATCATACCACAGCATGTACTGTAAGGCTTAGTCATTAATGAAGTCATTTAATATACCTGCTTCTTCATGTAGTATAATTAAAACGATAAGTTAACCATACTCATGATAGTTCTTCCTTGATTAATGTATATTATTCTCATAGTGTGGTGTTTTTCAATCTTAGAGTCAGAACACCTGGTGAATTGGGCCTAGAACCCCCATGTAGAGTCAGAAGGTTTTTCATGCAAATTAAATTTCTAACCCTACAAAGACTGAAGAAAATTTACCTGCCTAAATTTATAGATCTCCAGTAACTGCATGAAACAAATAGTCCTCTAAGGAATATGAAAGTCATGAATACTGCAGGAGAATAAAAATATTTTTAATGTGTGTATATATATATATATATTTGATGTAGTCTGAACATTAGCTATCACACTTCCCCATTTAACATTAAATCTATTTTTCTTGGGCAAACGCATGACAAAGGATTCAGGGACGGGGCAGTACCTAAAGAAAAATACCACTGTCAACACTGGAATAAAAAATATCAAGCTCCCATTGTCCCTTACCTTGTTTGGAGGCATGGTACTGAGCTCCCTGTTCCTGTATGTGATGCCTATCTGTAAATAAAGGCAAAATTTGGTTTTTACTTGAATTTAGTAATTTATTTTGTATGGACTATTCCCTAACTGAGAATGTTTCAAAGAAAGCAACATTATTAAAGGTAAGTTTTGTACTTTCCAAGACACGCTACGGGAACTTTCCTGTTGCCTGAATTTTCTAGGCAATACTTCAAAATCACCATGCAGCTGATTACCTCTTTCTGCTGCTGTTGATAGACTTATAAACAGTACTGGGAAGGACTCTGTGAGGTTATTTTCACCATTCTTCTGCCTTAGGCTACACTCAGTCTCTGCAGCCCATTCTCAGCCATCCCCGGTGATTGGGGACTGTGTGTCCCAGTGAACTCCCCAGGCTGTCTGACTCCAATGCTTCACTGCCCTGCCTGTTCAGAAACACTTTCTAACACCCAACCTAAATCTCCCTTAGTGATATATAAGCCTCTTATTTTTGTCCTATCCAACATGAATATGGCAGACAGATTACTTCCTTCCTCTTTGCAGAAGCAACTTTTCACATGTGTAAAGCTTATTCCTGTTTCCCTCCTCAGTCTTCTTTTTTTTCAGCTGTCAATCTTTCCAGACAGCTAATCATTCTTTACTGCCCTCCTTTGGACCTCTTCCAGATCATCCACATTTTTCTTAAAGTAACTGGAGTTGCCAGACATCACTTACAGCGTGGGATTTCCCATGTTTAAGCCTCAAATCTCACATGCCTTATTAAAAACACGTGATACATTGCCTGCTCTTGTATTTCCTCTTTATTTTAACAGGGGACATGGGTTTTGAGGTTGAAACATAGAAAAAACCTGCAGCTGCTTTCCTGCCTCATTCTTCAGAGCTGCCTTTGGCAGCACAGAGCCATGACTTGGATGTGGCTGTGACAGAAGTGAAAGCCAGAGCATCCTTTAAAGGAAGTGGGGAGATCTGAAGGGCAATACACACCCTGAAGCACCATGAAGGTGCATTGACATTTTAAAATTCAGGACCCAACAACTCACATCAGAACATAATCCTCCTGCCAAGACTCACCAACATAGTAAGAGGAGAAATGTTCCTGTGTTTTGTAGATGATACTTCTGTTTCTACAGCTCAGAAGTTAAGACTTTATGTTTGACTTGAGAATCCCTATGCTCTCTCCTCTGTAAAATGCTATCCAGTCAGTCATGCAGTGTCCTGCATTGGTTTGGTTGCTTAAACCTGTTTACTTAAATACCTTGTCTTTACTGAACTTCATCTTTTTCTTATCAGAAGAATTCTTTACCTTGTCAAGATCATTCTGACTGTTAGTCCTGTCCTCCATTACTCTTGCAGTTTCACCAACCTGGGGCATCTGTGACTTTAATAAGCCTACTCTCCTCTCAAGAATACAAATTATTAACACACGCACAAACACCCCTAACCCCCTAGAAATAGACCTTTGAACTCTATCTGATGTTTCTTTAATATCAACAGAGAATCATCTGCTCTGTTATTTGGAGCAAGTCAGGAGCAGAACAGACTTTTCTCCACAAATACTATTTCCATGGATACAATGAGGCACAGAGGTGTAAGTCTGCTTTCTTTCACTTCCAGATGTATGAAATTACTGTATTGATTGTAGAAACCAGACTTAGCTCTTGTCTCTGAAAGGAAAGACTGGAGAGGCAGCCTGAGTGTCCTCAGCTTTCCCTGCTGCAGCAGAAGCACTATTTCATAGACATGGAATTATGAATATTATGCCCCATCCCTGGCAGCGTTCAAGGCCAGGTTGAATGGGGCTCTGAGCAGTCTGATCCAGTGAAGGTGTTCCTGCCCATGGCAGGGGCTTGGAACTTTTAGATGATCTTTAAGGCCCCTTCCAATCCAAACCATTCTGTGATTCTGAGTGCAGACCTAGATGGAACAGAAGATCAACCAAAAAGAAGAATCATCTCTTCTAAGAGCTGAGAATGCTCTAGCACTAAGACTGTCCTCTGCAAAATACCTACTGAGATAAATAGGAATGGTTTGTCTAGGGATCCCTAGGCACCTTAATAATACAAGAGATGAATTCTACTTGACTTTTTCAGTCTGTAAGATCTCTGACATCCAACTTCAGCAGTGTCCATCATGTCTGAAAATTTAAACTGTTTTTGCTTTTACTTGTAGACCCCAGCTGCATGAGAAGTATTTCCTTCAACATCATCAAAAGGCCTGGGATCTTCTCTATGAACAATTTTAGGAGAATCTTTTGATAACTTTCTAGGAATATGTATGAATCTTTCCAACCTGGGGCCTATCCAATGACTGGGACTTGACATTTAAGAAAGATCTGAACCTAACCCACTTGATTTTTCCCCCCCAGTACTCAGACTGATGACATGTCAGTGTAAAAGGAGGCTTTGCAGTTGGTGCAGCTGTCCTTTCTATTCTTGTCAAGGAGACCTTGAAGGCAGTGGCAAATTCTGCCTTTCCACAAGGTGAAAAAGATACTGATTATCCTTAACTAGTCTGGACACCTTGGCAGGAGCAGGAATATGCTTCTAGGTAACTCAGTCCCAATGCAAAGCTTCCGATGACCAAAGTGGATGGGAGGTAAGAAAACCAGCCCAAACTAAGTTTTAAAGTTAGTTTCACTCACTTAGTCTATTCACAGCTTAATTTCTGACTTAAACCAATCACTGTTATTTGCCAGACCATTAGAAAAAAACTCCTGTTGAAAATGGAAAGGGTGGTTTATACCATTCACCAGCCAACAGTGAGAACAAAGGTGGCTGGAAAGATATGAAATGTATAGCCTGTGCTGATAGAACACGGGCTCACAGGATTTATATGCGCTCAGGGACCACTTACAGGACTGTTTTGTGCTTGTGTGGCCAGACATGTGAATGTCATGGGGCAGTTTTTCTTTGCAATGATGCAAAGAGGTAGTAATTCCCACATTTTTCTCTCAGTGTCAGAGGAAAGGTAGCTTGAAGAGCAGGAAGGCGGAGGATTGGGACCTCTAGTTTCTCTAAGGTGATATTAAAAGATTCTTTAACTCCAGACGCTTTGTATTACTGAGCTCCTTAAAGATTTATGACCTTTATGATGACCATTTTCCCCTGAGAAATTTCCTTTCTGCTTAAGTATTTACAGGAAGAAAAAGTTTTCCTTTTTTCCTCCTCAAGTCAGCAAAACTTATCCTGTGAGTATTTCTGAATGAAAGGGGGAGATTAGTGTTTCAGGAACATACCTTAACTCACTTTAGAAGCATTTACTGGACTTCCTGACTTGCCTCCAGTCCAGCTGGCTGGGCAGCCACTGCCCTGCCTGCCTCCGTGCATAGATCCTCGTCTTTATTCTGTGGGAAGTGATTGGGAAGAAAATCCACAAATAAGCTTTGAGATGCTTTACATCATACAATCCCACTTGGGATGCAATTGTTTTTGACTAAAGGAGGTAGCTTCACTTAACAGGATTAAGGAAATTTCCAGCTGCTTACAGCCTGCTTTTCTCTGCCTCCTATTAACAGGGAAACAAGTTTAATCATCGTAATTGTATTGCAGGATAATGCTATACAATGGCTATTGATTCAGTGCCTGTGGCCATGACTGCCTAGACTGTACAGAAGGGAGTCAGCTGCCCTTAGGGTTTTTTATCAAGACCTATTCCTCACCAAGACAGAGAATGTTTATTTTGTTCCTTAGATACACCTTGGCATTTGCCTGAAATTAACAGCTCCCTTTTTATGACATACTATCCTGCTGGGGACATTTGGAAAAAAATGCAAATCATCTTTTGTTGAACATTAGCTTTTCTCAGAAAATCCCTTCAAACTAATTTCCTTTCAGACTTTTAGCTTTGGAATACATTTCACTGTGATAGTGATGGATCTGCATAATGGGATTACAAATCCATTTTGTTAGTACAAAGTAAGCTATAGAAAGACAGGAAAACAGAGAAATCCAGCTTAAAAATAATAAACCCCCTCACACCACTGCACAAACTACTTACATTATGTTTTTCAGATTAGTACAAGATGTCCAGAGAGACAGGTATCTTCACCCTTTTGTCCCACCTACAAATTTATCTGCCTTCATAGCTTTGTGTTCCTGAAATATTTATAGGGGCTATTAGAAAAAGACTATTAGACTATTTTAAGATTGAGAATGACATGCTCAGTATGCTGCTGTTGGGCTTCTTCAACATAACTAATCTGTAGATATACTTCTGGCATGTATGTTTTAATAGTATAATTGTATCTTGCAGTAAGCATATTGTTAGCAAAATAACCCTTTCCATAATGGTTTCTAAAATAGAACAGGTCATAGAGAAATGATATACTATTCTGAAAACCAGATCCATACTTAATCCTCTGCCAATATATGTGTGGTTATTTAAGGTTATTTGCTGTTTAACACTATCCTTGAAAGGGAAAGTAAAGGCATTCTGTGCCCTAAAAGGCTTGTGAAAGGCTGCATAAAATAAATGTATACCTCCTGTATGTATACCTGTATAACATTCCAGTTTGAGGCAGAGAAAATATGTATGATGCTCAATGTTCTAAAACTTTTCTACTCTACATTCTACCATCAAAATCTGTTTTACCATTTAATTTCTCTGTCAGAATCTGTTGTGCAGGCCTATCTAAATTACAGTCTGTTCTCATGGACGAGTAGAACAGATAATGTCGATCATTCACCAGGATGCTAAACACAGCTGGTGCATGGGTGAGCACTGGGGTCCTCACTGGAGCAGCTCACTCTGTGTTTGAACCATCTCCACCATGGAGTCCTCTGTGCCCTCTCACTTCTCCTTATATATATACGTCTATATAAGTATATGATTTCTGCGTACATGTGTTTAATCTTTGATGTTCAATTCAATTTATGAAAAGATTAAAGAAATACAGTGGTTTCATGGAGTACATCGGACTTTTTTCTCTAGGCGAACTTGCAGAAAACTGGATAACTTGTGCTTTTTCTTACACATTTCTAATGGAAACTTTTATATTTTCAAAGGAAATATAAAACTTTCACACAAACTGTTTTCAACAAAGTGAGATACTTTCTTCTAAATAAGTTTTCAATTCTTCCTAAAGAGTCCAAAATGTTTGCCTGAGAAAGATCAAGAAAGCTAAAATTAATATTCTCCAATTTTGCTGAAAGACTTGTAGGAAGCCTCAGGGGTATTTTATTAGAAGCTCTGGCACCTTAATTGCATCTTTTTTATGTAAATGAAGCTCTTGTTAAATGTTAAGTAAGGTTAAATCATGCTCTTTAGAGATTAAGGAGCTTGACTTAAAATTGCTCTCTCCTCTTGATTACCCAATTTTCTTATGAATTCATAATTTCACTACCTCTCCAGTTGCCATAGAGCTTGAACAGCTTATTGAAATGAGCTAGAATTCCCAAATAAAATAAAGACTGCATCACAATAGACCAGTAATGTGAGGAGAAAACGTCCTGACAGGGTAGGTAGAAACAAAAATTTTGTAGTGTAATCTTCAGAGCGTGTTCCACTCACACATCATTCTTTATTTAATGCCATATGTATACCAATAAAAAATAGCCAACCTCCATACTTCTTAAAAAAGAAATATGTAACATTATTTTATATTTCATTAATTTAACTAATATGCTGCATTTCACTGCTGTCTCTTCACTGTTTGTTTCTCTAGCTTTCACCCATAAGCCTGCTAGAGGGGTCACAGAGCTGCAAAATACAGCTTGAACGCTGCATGAATCACTCTTGGAGATTCAGAGATTTGATCTTCATGCTGGCATGATTCCTTGGTGCCTCTATTGCTTAAACACATTTTTTAATCCAAGTATCTTCCACATGTTTTCATACAAGACTTGGAAAACCCCCATTTTTGATCTCTCTGAAGCCCTCTACAAGTTATATGCTTCCCAAAGGAGGAGTTTTGTTACTTACTTCTTGCTAATGATTCCAGGCCAATAGGAAAATGTGTATCTGAACAACTTAGGTTATGTCACATGGAGTGGTTGAAAATTTCATTAGATGTCAGACACTACCATATGCAAAATGTTTTGTTTCCATACTGCAGCAGGCTCACACCCAGTCTCCCCAGAACACTAGAAGAGAGAAGATCCAACAGTAGCCTTTCATGTAGAAATATATTTGGCATATATACAAGCCTGCTGCAAAATCCCTTAAGAAGCCAAACTAATTTAAACTTGCCTCACACAGAGCTCGTTTAAGATATTATTTTCTTCCCTAAATACCATGCTGACATTTTACTTTTAGTAAGTTTAAAAATGTAAGTTACAGTTTCAAAACTGAAAAATAAATTTCTGTGAATAACTACATCTTGAGAAATACAGCTACAGGAGAAATACAGCTACAGGGCAACAGACACCACATTGCACCACTCAAAGTTTCAGTTTGAGTTTAATAAACCCAGCATCACCTGCAAGCCAGATTTAGTAAGAGAGTATGCTCTCTGGCTAGACTTGAGGCAAAGCTCATATTTTCAAGAGTTCATAACTCAGTTGTAAAATGTTAGCAACTGTTTTCCAGACTTCTCTTTGGTGTACAGGATTCAGCCTAGAAATCCTTCTATTTCATCAAGTATGGTTCAGGTTAAGGGGAAAAAAAAGAGCTTAAATATATTTGCAGTGTTTTTTTTTTTTTATAACATTAAAGTCCTGTCAGTGGAGAAATGATTGTAAGCCATAGGATACAAATAGTTATTTTCATTTGTACAAATTGAATGAGCAATGTTAGTTACACGAGCACATAGTTTTGTGTAATACTACAAGAATACTACAAAAATCCACATCAGTAGATTCCATGAAGTCACATCATACTCCATGTTAATGAGACGAACACCTAGTTCTGTCAAGTACTTTTCACCAGCAGTTTGCAAGAAGCCAAGTTTGAGGTCCTTGATCTACAATAAATAAAATGAAGAAACAAGTGATCTATAAGCTGATCTACTAGACTCTCAAGCAAGCTAGGAAAAAGACCAAGAAATCTTTAGTCCTAGATGGACTTGCTCACTGGAAAGCAAATTACATGTGCAGTAAAAAGTATGATATACTGTTGACATACAAACAGTGTATTACAGAGTCAGGTCTGTAACACTACCTGCTCACTTACACAAGCCCAGCTGCAGGCATAGCCATGGCTTGCTCTGGTAGAGTGTGATCAGTAGCTCTGCATGGCTCCAGGAAGGGCTTCCTTTGCCTGTGAGGGGGAAAGAGTGTCCGTCATTCATGTGCTTTAATGCCATGATGGTATTTTTCTTCAACAGTAACAGGAGATAATTATCTATAGTATCTTAAAAAAACAGGTTTTAGAAAGACCTTTTGCAATTGTCCTAAATACCTAGATATATGGATATTAAACCTACAGTTTCCAGTGGTACAGAAATTCAGTTCCCACTCACTCCCCTGAAAAACAAAGAAGGAAACAAAACCAGCCAGTATTATCCTTTGCCTGAACACCTCTAATGGTAATAGCTTTGTAAAACTTTCTTGTACAGTATCTATTGAGTATAAGCACTGTGCACTTCATGCAGCAAGTGTGAAATTGTGTTTTGTTGCAATATGTGTTTCTTAGCCCACAAAAAACCTACAAAAAAAGAAAAAGTTCCTAAAAAAAAAGAAGCAAACAATAGTGGGCTGATTCCCTGCTGCAACATGAAGCAGAAACTTCAAACTTCAGTCACCTCTGAGCTTGTTCATATCCTAGCCTAGGCACACCTGTGACACTACCATCTGTCATACTCTTGTACAGAGTACATACATACTCTGATCATCTATCTGTACAGAGCATACAATTATTACCCATTATGAAGACAGCACTGAAACAGAGATAAAATTACAGTAAATTTTGCATCATGAATTGAAGGACTTGATTGCCATTAGCAAACAGGGGAGGGAAGCTCAGCAGGCATATAACATCTTTTATAGGCAGTGATCATGTGAATTCACACTATTTAATCTTGCAAAAGCACTATTGGGGGGAAGTTATTCCTAAAAAGCAGATTATAGCATCATAGAACACCAGGTTGGAAGGGATCTCAAGATCATCTGGTCCAACCTTTCTGGGTAAAACATGACCCAGAGAAGATGTCCCAGTACCTTGTCCATGTGAATCTTAGAAGTACACAACACTGGAGAGTCCAACACTTCCCTGGGGAGATTATTCCTATGCTGATTGTTCTCAATGTGAACATTTTTCATCATGTCCAGTCAGAATCTCCCTGGGAGTAACTTGTGCCCATTACCCCGCATTTTTTCCATGTGACTCATTGTAAAAACATGACTCCATCTTCTTTATAGCCACCCTTTAAATACTGAAATATGGTGATAAGGTTTCCCCTGAGCCTTTTCTGAAGGCTGAACGAACCCAGTTCTCTCATACTTTCCTCATGGGACAGTTTCCTAATCCTCTGATCATCTTTGTGGCTCTTTCCTAGGCCCTCTCCAGCCTGTCCACATCTTTTTTGTATAGCAGGGACGAAAAGTGAACACGGTATTCTGGGTGTGGCCTGTCAAGCACTGAGTTGAGTGGGATAATGACTTTTTTATCTCTGCTGGTGATACCCGTGTTGATGTTCCTCAGAATCCTGTTGGTTTTCTTTGCCACAACAACACTGTTCACTCATATTGAGCTTGTTGTTCAGCTCAGGTTCCCAAGATTCACAAAGTCCCTTTGATGATCTATTCAAAGGCATTCAGACAACTCCATGTAGCGTTTAAGAAAGCCCTGAGCAGCCAGGTCAGCCTGTGATCCATCTGGCAGACCTGCTGGGGCAGGTTGCAGTCCTAAGTGCTGGACAGTGCATAGACAGATGCACAGTAGTGCTGCCAAGGGCACACACTTCACCCCTTCGGCTGTGTGTTGAGGTAAGGACACAGCACATCCACACTCTGCACCATGACCAGCATGTGATGTGCAGAAGGGGCTGCCTGGGGTAAAGGATGCCAGGTGGGGCAAGGAAAGGCATGCAGGCACGCACCCTGCCCAGGGCTGGAAACCTTCGGTAAGGCTCTGCAACGAAAAACACTACAGGGTGTGATTATTAGCATGTTGCTATTCTGTGGAGATACCAGCAGCCACCAGAGTGGGTATGTTCGTGTGAAGATACCTTAAAATGAGTCTGCTGTATTTCAGACCAACAGCATTCTAACATCTTTCTCTTTCATGCAGCAAGACTAAGCAGAAAGCAGGAATGGATTTGAGACAGAAGCATACTAAACAAAAATCCCTACTGTAACTAAAAAACCAACTTCATCTAAAACTTTGTCTGTGAGAAGATTTTAGAACTGATACACGGACTGACTGTCAACTGCTCCAGCCAGGTTGGAGGCTGGATGTTGACATTTCTACACTGGTAATACAGCTAGAATATATCATAAATGCAAGTACCTATGACTCTGAACCACAGGATCAGAGAAGGCAGAGCAGAAAATACTACTGCAAACATAAATAGTTTTACATTCCTTAAAATGTTGGCATCTAGTGCTGGAGCTTTTTTCCTCTAACAAGGCACAGGTGATGAGAAAAGCACAGCTGTGAAGGAAGTCCCCTGCACTCTCTCTGCAACACTATTGTCAGGGAAGAGCTCAGAAATGTGGAACTCCTGAGCCTTTGCTCCAAGACTGAGTAATTGGTAATGAGAATGCTGTAAAGTTTGGAATGAGCAGAATCATTCTGGTTTCATAGAGTAATTTCTTCCATAGACTGCAGGTGGAAAATCTTTAGTTTAATTCTTACTGATAACATAATATAGAATAAAGCTATTGACTTCATTAAAGTTTTAGCATGCAAGGTATTTTTACAAATTATCTGGCATCTTTCCTTTACCTTCACAGCAAAATGTCTATTTTGCTTGATAAAGAGTATAATTTAGATGCAAGATGTTTCAGTTAATTGCTCTGTGATACTATTAACTTTTTCTCACTTAAATCTGTAATGTAAATTGATGATAAGCACCATCACTTAAGGAATTCTGCAATGTATTCTTTAGTTACATGGAATTCACCAACAGTTCTCCAAATTACTGCAAGTCATATAAGCATCCAGGTTAGCTGCTAACTTCATGTCAACTGAAACTTAGGCGCAGGGGAACTAGTCTCAGGGTCTTGGTGTTAAAAATGACAGAAGGAAATGAGACATGGAAATAAGATGTAAATTCAGAAAATTAAAATCTAACACTTGATATTAGTCTCCCGAGAATTTAAACCATTGCTTCATTGCTTCATTTGGTAGTTTTCCCAGGGTATCAGTCAAAAGTCAGTCTGAGTGTGCACTAACAATCTTGAAATACCGCTATGCCAGTCTCAGCTCTTAGCACAGGCAGTGCCAGGCTGATCTTGTTAACTGGTGTGGCTTTAGAGATGACATTGGGCTCCTAATCTTTCATGCATGACCCTCTGGTACAACCAGAAGGAATGCCAGCAATACCAGCTCCTGGCCTGGGTAGTTTGTTGTCCAGCCCAAAACTGAAGACAAATGCTGCTGATCAGAGAGAAAAGTTAGTTCTCCCACGGCATCACCCATGGAACCAGCTTTCACACTTTCCTGCATCTTCAAAGGGCTAAACAATGATCAGTGTCTCACTCTACAACTATTTTAATGGATGTTTTATAATTCAGATGTAGTTCCCCCAAGAACCTGTCATATGGTGGCCATGAAAATGCAAACATGTATCTAAAGGCCTGTTTCTTTATGAAGCACTAAGATCATGTCCTGTGTCCTACACCTGCTTTCAAATACTTCCAGGTCAAGTAAAACATATGTAGTGAAACCAAACTGAGTATGAACAATCACCTGCAGTTTCTTCAAGCAAGGCCATCTCAGAGAAGCAAGATTAATAGTCTAGGAAATGTTTAAGAGACTTTTTTTCCCAGCCAACATACACACATCTACAGTTACTTGGTCCCAGGGGGTGATTTTCCTGTACCACATCATGAACACTGTTGCTTAATTTGGCTGGAATTTTGGCATATGTTGAACACTGCTTCCTAAATGTCACTATTCATCTGAGGCTATTATAAACCATCACTTCTAGTTTGCTTCATCCCCTCAATATGTTCACATATTCTTCATAGCACAGCTTTCTACAACTGACAGTCCAGTACAATCTTTCCCATCCTAATAGCCTGATTTTTTTTTTTTCTGGGAGGCTTCACCATCAGTTCTAACACTGTCTCATGTAGGAGATGTTCTAATGTCAGACTCAGGGGAGGTGTTTCTGCTGGCTTTGCAGCAAGTTCTGACCCACAGCAGATACAGCATTTGTACTTCTGACAGTTCCCAGAGTTTGTACCTTGTTTGAAAGCCATGCATTTACAGAAGGATAAAAAAGCATATCTGTATTTTAATTACAGTGTTTACAATAGCCCTTGTGGCAATGGCAACAGTCAGTTTCATCTAATGATACTTTCTGGTGAAAACATGAAATTTTTCTACCCATAGACCAACTTCTACTTACTTGAGTTAATTTCTGATAGCACCTTTGGCATATGTGCTGTTAATGTCCAGAGATCTGTTTTAATACAGTTTACTGGAGGCTACCTCCGACAATTTGCATTTGCCCTTACCATGGCTGATGAATCCCAACAATTCTGTCAAGCACCAGCCCTGAATTTTCCACTGTTGTCATTTTGCCACTTCATATCATCCTGCTTGTTTTAAGGGTCCTTGTTTAAATTTCAAATTCACTAGCAAAGTTCTTACTACCTTCAGAAGCTTTGTATTAGGACCTAAACGGTTCTATTACTCAGGCAGCTACCATCAAGCAAGTCTCACAGTAAGGACAAATAGATAGGAGCCCAGAGGGACAGCTGTGTAGGAAAGACTTCAGCAAGAGGCCACAGTGGGCTGGAGAAAGAGCTCCTGGCTGTGGGCTGTCTGCAGCTCCTGAAGCCCTGGCTTTTTGTGCTTGTTGAAGAATTGCAGCTGCTGACACTGTCAATAGGCCAGAAAGAAGAGCAGCTGCAAGAGAGGGAAGAAGAGAGAAGGACTATGTAGGATCTCCTGACTTGACTCCACACTTCTGTAGCGTAATTTTTTCCTCCCTCTCCCTTACCATACTTCACCCATAAAAAACCTGATTATTATGATTTAACACAGGTGAAGGGAATTGCACTTTTAAGACTTGAGAGTTGTTTCATTTTCAACCCTAGGGGTTTACAGTGAGGGAGTGGGAAATGAGCGCTGTGAGATCATGGGTGTGATTTTACACATGTGGGTTTTTTGGGCATTCAGGCTCCGGAGCTGGGTTTTTAACACTGCAGAAAAAATTTCAAACTGAGGATTGCAAACTGTCAGATGAATGCCATAAAATGAAAGGCAATCTTTGCACAAGGCCATTTGTCCATTAAATTTCACATCCGACAATCATAACAGCATCCTTGTAAATCTAAAAACTTCATTGTTCATATTATTTTGTGTTTAAATACAGAACATTAATTAAACCCCTATTTTAAAGCCTGTCATTTACTGATGCATGTCTTACAGAATAAGCTATGAATCCTCAGCATATAGAGTATAAAAAAGAAAATGTAATTTCCTATGTAGTTAAAATTTTTCTGGAGACCTTATTGCTTATCTAATACAGTTCCGTCATCTAATTATTACATTTCCAAAAGAATGTGTTGCTTCAATAACTGAGCTCTTTATTAGTTATTTCTCTTTCAAAGCTTTCCATCCTGTTTTCTTTGTTTCTTTTTTTTCCTACACAACATAACTGCATAGATTTGACATATCCTTGGACATACTCATGCTTTAGCAGATAAAAAAAAATCTGGATTTCAGGTTTTTCTTCAAGAACTGAGTGATTCTTTTTATTATCTAAAATATGTTAAACATATTCTGTAGACAACCTTAACAGCTGATTGAGAAAAGCCTATAAAGAGACCTGTAGCCCTTCACGACAGTGTTATGCTTTGGGGACCCTGCGAGAGGCCAAGGAACAAGAAGACCCAGTTGGGCTCAGGACTGTGGGCTATTGGGACCACAGGGCTGCTTGGACAGACCTTGCTCCCAGGGGGACTAAAGCAGTGCTAGAGCTGTGACTGGTGCTTTGACATAGGAAGCATACCAGCAGTATGAGAAGAGTTTGGTTTTGGAAGCTACTGTATGATCTAAGGCTAGACCAGGAGAGATGAATGTGTGAGTGATATTGAACCCTGACTGCAATTTGTTGGCATGCCCTAACATGGGCTTCAGTTTACCTTCTTGGAAAAAACATGGTGTGTGGTGGGAAAAAGAGGACTGGTAGGTCATACACCACAGTTCACACTGGTAAGAGGCTTACCAGTCTGGATGCAGACATGCCAGTCTGATTGTTCAGATGTTACCTAAGGACTAAAGAGCCCTGCTGTTTTCTCCAAATTGCCTCATTTCCCACTGCATCAAGAAATTTCAACCAGTCCTTGAAAATACATGCTGGAGTCTTTCACCCCAAGCTCTCCTGGCTGTGGCTCACAAGCAACAGCTACTGCTCTCCGGCTTACTGATCCCTTATCTAGAGGGAAGCTGTCCTGAAAACATGCCATCTATCACACATCATAAAAATAAAATAGACGGATGTCAGACAGCAAATATAAACACTCCCACAGACCTCCTGCCACTGTAAAATAATTTATGGGATGGGAGCTAGACTGGCATACTGTCCCTGATAATGTTCCCACTGGCTTACCAGCACCTAGAGTTTCCTTGGCTGTTTGCAGAACAGTTTCAGCTCTAGTTTCAGTACAATAAGTGATTTTATTCAGGCCCTGACCTTAAAAAAGTCCCAGATGTGGTCAGCTCTCCCTCACTGCACTAAAACTGTGTTCAGCTGTATCAGAATAGCCAGAATTAAGCTTACTTGAGCATTGTGGTTTTCAAAGAATAGTCCCAAAAGTCTAACTGCCACCACCTCATTTTCCCTCCTGAAATTTCTCACACAAATCACCATGAATGGCCAAGGCAACGAAAGTCCTTCTTAGACAAATAAGCCAGAACAGAGCAAATAAAAACAGACTGTGCATAAAGTTTAACATAAACCCCCAAAACTCTTCAACCCCCAAACCTGCAATTTTGGGAAATCAGGTGTGAAACCACCAACATTTCTATCTTTCTCCTACAGGTGTCATGTAATAGTACAGTTTTCAGTGCTATTTTTCTTGACTTATGAGATGTTCATAACATTCTTATGAATTTCCAAGAATTTTTGTGTAGGAATGCAAATAATAGCTCACTAAGAAAGTCAAATCGATAGAAGAAAACCTGAATGGAAAGAGCAAAGAAGATGCTCTTTCATTACCATAAAAACCTCTTCTGAGGAACAGCTCTGAGTCCAAGTGAGAAAGCCTCAAGCAGTAAGCGGAGAAGTGAGTCTGCATAAACAGGGCCCCATGAAAGATACAGCAGGATGTGATGCCAAAGAAATACCTTTAATTTTCTACTTGATGTGGAAAAAATTGAAAACAAAGAATAAGAGGGAGAATGATACAGAAAGAAGGTGCTGGTGGCAGAGTGGGCCACCAGAATAATACTGGTACTGAAGCCAGGAATTCAAAAGCTCATAGCAGGATAACCACAAAGTAGATCAAATATTTATGCTGAACTTCTTCTCTTCTGGTTTTTAGACTCCAACACTCCACTCCAACAGCCTTTTTACTTCCCTACAGACACAAAGTCCATCAAAGGATGTGAGAGCAGAAGTTCAGCAGAAAGCACTTTCATATTTGAGTGATAAGTGCTTTATGCTAAGACACAAAAGAAGGGTAGTTGTAATAGATAGGGCTTTTATGTACATAAATCTGATGGATACCCAATGCAACGTTGATTACAAAATCTACATCACATGAATGGGCTGCTTTTACTTGAAAGCTCTTTCTTAGCTCTGCAGTTCTCTTTTATTTTTTATTAAAATTAAGTGTGTGGCTGCTCTGATAACCTGTGCTGCTAAAAGAACTGCAGTGAGCATAATACCCACTGCTCATCATTGCATGTTTTTCCAACACTAGTAAGAGAATGCTAGAATAAGAGTCAAAAAGGAATTTTGTTCCATTATAACCTCATAGACTTGGAAGCTCAATTACTCCTTCACTCATTGAACTCCATAGCAAAATTAGGGCTGGATCCCGTGTGCTTTGGACAGAGGGGGAAATACATTGAAAACACATCATTGCAGAGTTTGCTGCACCAGAACAGCCTGGGGTGGGAGGTGAGAGCCACACTAGGCAAAGGATCTAGGGAGAGGGAAGTATTTTATAGAAGTCATGAAAGTTATGATCACCAATCTGGATCCAAATCATAAAGAAGTTACCTTCTCAGTAAAACCTCCTGTAATTAAAATCACCTAAGTTCAAAAGGAAAAAAGAATGCCTTGCTACATTCTTAATGAAAGCCAGGATATTTGAGTGTAGTTACCTGAAAAAAGCAGGCTGAAATTTTGAAAGCCTCTGGTGTTAAATATAAAAGTCAGCTTGCAGCAAGCTGAGCCTAGACTTTCTTGCTGATAATACAGTTAAACAAAGTAATACTTCCTTGATTAAGTGTGGCCTGGAATTTTTTCTGTTTGCAACTCTCAAGTCACATAAAAACACACCAAGTTAAAAATCTGAATAATTACAGTAATGGCTTTATTTATAAAAGCTGCCACTTCTTTTGCCAGGTCATTTGGAGCATTCTGCAGCAAAATAAACATAGGTTGAAAATATAAACACATTAGTATGAAAACAGCCTCTTCGCATTTGAACAAGGGCCAGTTGAAAAAGGCAAAAGATAAAATAATAAAAATAAAATAAAATAAGCCATCAGGTAAAGAGAGAAGACAGAAAATAGAGCCAAAAAAAAAAAAAAAAGATAAATCACAGATCAAATGAATTGAAACACTTCTGAAGCAAAATGGGAAGACATCTGGAAATGTCCTCTAAGATGACAATGACTTGGGTGGGGGCAAAAAGCAGCTACTGGGGCAATGCAGATGATACCCAGTGATAAAACACCACAAATATCCTGCAGAGGTGTTCCACTGCTGTCATTCTGAAAAGAAAGAAAGGAGAAAACATTGAAGGTTTTCTCTATTGCAAAATAAGCCCTGGCACCTGCTCTGCCCCCTGCCTGCTAGCCTGCTCTCTAGGGATGTGTGAAGAAGCAGTCTTCACAGTATGAACCAGCTGCATCTATGCCCTATATCCAAAGGAAAGAGGCACCTCAAGAAAAGTGTCATGACCTCAAAGGAATTGTTGTGTCACTTAGCCCCATCCTACTCTCTGTTCCTTTCCCTGCCTTAAACTGTAAGCTGCAAATCTGGAAGAGGGATAGACCGATCCAGAAAACATCAAATAAGAATTCAAGACTACAAGGGACTGTGTCCAGGTGGCAGCAGATCCCAGTAGCCTCAGCAAGCAGGAAGTCTCCACAGATCCTAACGCTGCTGAGGCCCTTAAGGCAAGGGTGAGCTACCAAACTGCTCAGCATCATGAACTGCATGTGGAAAACCTCCTGTGTCAGAGAGCTCCCAGCACCATGAGTCTGCCACGAGTCATGATGGTGCACATGAACTACTCTGAACTACACCCGGAACTTCCTTGAAATTTCCAGCTTTCAGGACTTAAAACAAAAACAGAAAAAAAAACAAATCCTAACAACCCAAAACAAATATGCATTTTTCTCCTCTTGAACAATTCTTTGGAATTTTAAGTCCATAACTTTAAAGCTTCAAAATTAACCACAGAAAGTTCCTGTACAGGAATAAGCCCTAAGCTCTTTCATGACACTAAACACCCTCAGCATCATTCATTCACCTTTCTTTAAAAGAGAAACAACCTTTATATGTCTCTTCAGTAGTTTTGTGAGGCCTCAGGCACCCACCTCACAAAATATTTTAGCTCTTGCTTAACTTTAAGCACTTAAACTCAGACAGGGCCCAGAGCAGTAACACAAAAATAAGTGTACAGAGTGAAATATAACACTTTATGGAATAGATTAAACCACTATATTGTGTTGGTATCACCTCTGGCAAAAAAAAACCAAAATTTTAAAAGGAAAGGAAAGACCAATATTTTGCAATTAAATTACGCTAAAATCTGAGCTTGATTCTGTGCTCAGACGCATACATAAAATTCTAATGAAGTGCAAAAATGTCATTCATGTGAGTGCAACGCTGAACTTAAAAGACTGTGTGGAGATCATTTAATTGCCTCAGAAGAAAAACTGAGCAAGTGCTTTGTAGCTTTGCATGTCAATGTCAGTACTGACTAAGCATAGGTATAAACTTATCACTGGTAATACCAAAGCACAACAGGGTGTTGAAAGACATGTCTGAGCTATGGACAGAGAAGCCTGATCAGTGGTATTTCTACAGAAGCTGTTGGAGCTCTCATTAGAAGGAATGCCAGGGTACCCAGCGTATTGAGGCCTATACTGAATGCAGTTTCAGGCTGCAGAAATGTAACTGTTTATAAAAAGTTAACAGCACTCTTTTCATTGACAAGTAACCGAATGACACCTTGGGTAGCCTGAGGATTCTCAGAATAACATGCTGTGTCAGAGACATCATTGTACTTTTAAAAAGCCTCACTAGTCCAGATACTCAAATCAGGTTTTCTTCTGTTTATACAGTGCCTAAAAGAGATGCTATTTAAACTTAACACAGTAAACTATCAATAAAAAGAATTCTGGAAACATTTGGTGTTCCATATTCTTGACTGCCCTCATGGTAGTTCTGTTTCAGAGTAATTTCTAGATCTTAATCCATCTCCTTCTCTTAGGATCACCTATTTGATCTCTCTACCCCTTCTATATAACCATGGTTGGCAGATATGAAGGCAAGAAATACTGAACCATCAAACAATCTGAGCAGGCTTTAGCCATGCAATAATTGCAAGGACAGGATGTGGGGACACAGCTAAGGGGCCGTACAGCTACATTCCAGTTTCATCTGTCCCCAGCTTACACTGTACCAAGAGAAGCACTCTTGTCTGGGAGCTCCTGGTCCCTGGAGAGGTACCTGAGCTTGAGCTGCTTAGGTTTAAATAAAATCTCAGCTGAAGAGCAGTCAGATGACTTCAAGAGGCTGTCTTTTTCATGATCTGACACAAATAGTAACATGGACTATACAAGCGTCCCCACACACAGAGATCCTAAAATCATGGTGCCAAATTTATTCTCAGTGTAGATGTATTGGCACTAATGAAACTACATCTGGGATGAATTTGGCGCTTAGCCTGCAAAAAAGGAAACCTTATAAAAATCTATCGCTGAGTTAATGACAATGCTGAACTGTTAAGTAATTTTCCAGCAGGTTCCAATACACAGTAGTAATAAATTGTTTTCCTTCTTTACTGGCAGTGAGCCCTGTTTAATCAGACTGCTAGAAGCTGGGAAGTGTCCAGCAATCATAGCTGCTCTTTGCTCCTCAAGCATGGTATCCTTCAGGGCTAAAATACCTGACTATGTGTGTACCTGTAATGCACCAGCACAGCAGCCTCCTCTGACAGGTCTGCTTTGCACAGCAGCATCCAGCCTCAAACTCTGCTGTTTCCAAAGGGCTGGGGTTGGTGGAGAAAGCAAAATTGTTGTCCTGACAGAAGAGTGTAAAGGCATAGTTCCCTAATGCATTAAGTATTACTTGAATGAGCTATGGCTGGAGAACACCTCTCAGGAGAGAAGGGGAAAAGTCTGTAAGAAAAGAGTCCCACTGAAACATTGCCCCTGCCTGTGATGGCAAAGCTGGCAGAAAACCTCACCCCAGCAAGTAGCACATGTGAAGAAATGGCTGTTACGGTGCAGCTCTATTTTACCTCGCACACTTGAGATCAACAACAAATGCAGAACTGGCTTTCTGGAAGGTCCACGTGGGGCACAGGTGTATTCAGTAACCTATCTCCCCCAGTTTTCAGTTCTGGTTGGAAGGAAATGTGTTACCATGGACTTTGCCACTGAAATTCATTTTCCTCTGACTGCAAGATAATAGGATCCATTGTGTTGCTGTGAAAAATACCCAGGGAAGAATAAAATACTTGTTTTAAAAATGATGTAACATAATGTTCCCAAATGTTCATGAACATAGCATTTCAAAAAGAAAATGAAAAAAAAAAATCAAACCAAGAAAAAAAGGGTATTCTATTAGTTTTTAACCTCTTTCCTGCCACTGAAAACAGTAGCCTCTGTCTAGCATTTAACCTTTCTTTATACCTCCACAGTACTTCAGCTGGAGCACTGAAAAGCTGTAGCATGTGCTGTTGCTTCACGCTAGCCATACTCATGTTATTCTGATACAAATGAATGTATCTGACTCACAGCAGTCATCATACCTATAAAGAAATCCAAGGACCATAATATCTCTAAAGACCTCAAACAATATAATTAATTATAAACCATTCTAGCTTTCCACAATCAGAGCGAACCTTTCCAGGTGTTCTTTGGCCAAATCACTTAAGCAGTGTCCAGGTTTCTTTACAAACAATGTTCCATTTGCTCGTTTATGGTTTCCTGTCCTTTGGCCTCCTTAAAATGTGAGATTCAAATCTGCTACTTCTTAACCTTCAGGAATCTCTTCCTGGCCCTTGAACTTCTAGAAAATGGCAGTGAAAGGATTGCAGATGTGCTTCTCTTAAAAACTTATGGATATACATTATCTGGACTTTAGGCTGTGTCGGCTTTTAGTGTATCTAGACTTTTTATAGCTGATAACTGCTGTTATCTCTAACATATGGGCAGACTCTCACCCTCCCTTTCCTTTCTGCAGACAGCTACAAATGAGCTGCTTAACAAATGTGCTGTTTCCTATCACCCAATATCTATTCCTCACTATCATTTTTCATTGACCCATCATTATCCTTTGTCTGTTATGTGTATATATAAGATCATTTAACATCTATCATATTATATAAATTCCAGAAGTGGACAGTTGTAAGATACTATTTTACGTGGAACCAACCTCAGTTATCAGAATGATTTGCAGATGTGATCTGGGAGCTGCCTCCTAGTGGCGTGGGAGGAGTGGTTACCGTGACCAACAGCTTCCCACTGCAGGTTGGAATGTGACCAAGTCACCCTCAGTATCAGCTCCTAAGTAGCCCAATAATCAAGTTATGCAAAGTGGGAAAAAGTGTCTTTT
This sequence comes from Forpus xanthops, assembly GCA_032466535.1. NCBI lineage: Eukaryota > Metazoa > Chordata > Aves > Psittaciformes > Psittacidae > Forpus > Forpus xanthops. Next base: position 49,003 of record JASSUY010033585.1, read on the forward strand.
GATGAACGGGAAAACCTATTTCCAATTCTATTAGGAAAACCAAATGAACTAGTGCTTGTTCTTGGATGATCAGACTCAGAAGTATGTGGTGGGTTTGAGAAGCTTCTATTGATGACTCCTCTGTCACTTTACATTGTGGTTCTCCTTCTGGAGCACTTTGGAAGAGCTGACAGTGCCTTAATTGCTCAAAAGATGAATCCAATGATGTCAGTGGCAATGGGGTTATTCTTTCTTTAATTTTGAAAAGGCCTGATACATTTTACTTTCCTCTGCAGCTTCCTGGAATTTCACAGCCTAGGTTTGTATACAAAATACAGTGTATTTTGTATTTACTAGCACCTTTCCTTTATTCTCAACAGGTTGCATATTCCCTAACTGTAATAACCTGTGATGTACAATAAGGACAGAGAAAGCAAAAAGTGATCAATAAGCCTACTGCTAGTTCAGGTAGTCCTTATGTTGCTTAACAATTCACATATGGTGAAAGCTCCCCAAAATTTTGTACATTTCTTACAGGTATATTCAGATATAGTAGATATATTTAGTATTCACTACAAGAACTGATTTAAAAATCATGACTGACAAGTAGAAGAATCATGTCAGCTCACTTTGACATCCTTCTTTGTAATAGCCAGCCAAAATTATCCCTGGTAATAGAGCTACAGTTCATTATTTTCGGGTAGGAATAGGCATCAAGAGCCAACATCTTTAAGTAAAGGTAATGAATGTGTATTTATTACTATAGCTTCAGCAATGGATGTTAATTTGTGTAGTAACAAAGTAGAGAATATCAATATGAAATGGACCAATCGATGCAGGTCACATATAGCTGCTAGGAAGCAAATCCCAGGGGTAATGCTGTTCTCCTTAAACGACTGACGTTTACAAGGAGAATTTAGCCTTTAAATGTTCAGCGGGTGTAAGGTGGATGTCATCACCTCTTTTCATTTTCCATAACAATTACGGAAGTGTCACCATCTGATAAGTGACCTGGATTACAGATTCAGGGAAAGTTTATTTTACAGATGTTAAAATGCAGTCAAGGCAGCAGGTTCTAAAAGGAGTTGTCCCCCATTGTTGTTATTTGATTTTCTGCAGCTCACCAAGTTTTCTATTCATTAAGCCATGACTTTGTCCATAGTAAAGCAGAGACTAAACTGGTCATAGCCTGTCAGACAAACACATTTTCCACCAGAAGCACACACCAGTGACTTTGCTTCAAGATGCTTTTCTCTTACAAATGTCACATTAAGCCTTCAGCCTCTCAGAAGTCCTCAGTTTATTTATAATGACAAATATACGCTGTGTTTTATAGTAAATGTTTAAGTCAGAACATTTGATGCTACTTTTCTGGTTCAACCGGACACCCGCTTGCTGCACTGCACGGTCCACACTATTATACTCAGTATTTATACTTACTGGGATCCTTAGGGTGGTTTCCAGAGATAGGAAGACGAGTGCACAGGAAAGCCTCTCACATCCCTCATGCTCGGCGCTGACGCACCGTGTGGGACAGGCAGGGAGAGGCAATGATCGATGTGGTGGCTCTGGGCCGGAGGAAGGAGGGCCACCAGGGCCTTCCCAGCCCTGCGATGGCTGCAGGAGAGGCGCTCCTTAGGGTGATTTAAGCCATAAAACTGGGAAGGTTTATTAAGTACCTCTACAGAGCGCCTGCTTTACAAAACCCGCCGTGCAGACGAACCGAGGTACGCTGTAATCAAGCGGGCCGTGAGTACAGGCCTGTAAGTACGACCGTTACCGCTCCACAGAGGACGGGCCGACCCACGGCTCCCTTCGCGGCCGCCGGGGGGCGCTGCACAACAGGGTACGGCGGGGCCGCCGGGGAGCCTGATGGCGGGGAGGGAGCAGCTCCGTCCCGCCCAGCCCCGGAGCGGTTGTCCGGATGGCCCGGGCCGGGCCGTGCTGTGCTGTGCTGGGCAGCGGGGCTGGCGGGTCTCCTCTCTTAGCCGGCGGGGACAGCGGTGTGCCCGTGGGGCTTGCGCAGCGCACTGGTGGCTCTCTCCTCAGCGCCTTTCCCGAGCCTTGGGATGCAGACCCCCTGGAAGGGCCAGGGCAGCCCCGCAGCTGCTGGCGGTCACAGGATAAGGATGGCTTGAACGGACCTTTAAAGTTTATCTGGCACACCCTGGGCAGGGACATGGCTGTGCTTGCCGTGAAGCCCCCGGCAAGAGGCATCCCGCATCGCAGGCACGGACCCACGTTGTGCCAGCTCTGTGTGGTTGCCGGGTCCTGAGGGGCTTCCCAGGGCCGGTCCAGGATCCCGCAGGCTCCCCGCTGGCCCTGGAGTCACCGTGGTCTTTTCCTGGGCACCGCATGGGCATCATGACCCATGTCTGGTGGCAGAAAGCAGGCAGGGATGTGGACTCTGGAGGACAGGAGGGGCAGCCCGTGGCCTCAGGGCAGGCATCCACAAGTGCTTTCATCTCATCTAATACATTGAAAAATCGGTTTAAGTTCTGTGTTGGGTTTGTTGGTTTCTTTTTTCCCCTTCTGCATTTTTACGTCTTACTCCAAGCTTTTTGAGGTTTAATTTCTATTTCTATTCTCAAAACAAACAGAAAGAGTGGTTTCTTCTGGTTTGTGCGTAACAGTAAGCACCCTCTAGATAGGGTCCTAAATATTTTTGATTACTCTTTTTTTTCAGCATATTTCATCTGTGTCTTATTCATAATGCAAACAAATACTTGAATATTATGACATCTCAACTGGGCTTCTTGAACGTGATTACACAGCGTTACCCGAAACATCCTTGAGCCAGTGAAGTGGCTCAGAAGTGCTGTTTATAGCCACAGATGGAGGCCCTGCTCCTCTTCCAGCTCTGTCTCCACAGCTGATTAAAACAACTGTGGTATAAAACCGAGGTTGGGGTCATTTGTGCTAGCACATCTCTGTCAAACCGTATTTGTTCCAGAATTAGGGAATCCTGACTTTCTGGATTCTATGTTCACCTCTGGGAATGAGTTGAGAGACTCACCAGTCAAGAGCAGCTGGCTGCAGCTGTCAGCCTGACTTTTGGCCAAAGCTGTTATGTTTGACATACAACATTTAAACATAACATTTAAATTATATACATAAACATCTAATGATTTTCCCCCTTGAGACTTCTTGAAGTACTACAAGCAGGTAGAAATGAGGCTATGTTGCTGTGTATTTCTAATGTCTAGGCAGTTCTGCTGAGTCTTTACTTTCAGTTGTGCCAAGGAAACACCAACTGGTACTTCCTACCTGGGGCTCCGCAGATGGTAGTGGAAGAAAGTGTCACCTAAAGGGAAGATCTGTAAACTTTCTGTGACTGAGATGACCTTTGTGTGAAATAAAATATCTTCATTCATATTCATATCTATCTGCCTCGAATATGCCATCTATTCATAATCTGTCTGCTTTGAATTACACTGTCAAGTGGGGACATGCTAGATCATAGAATCATAGAATAGTTAGGGTTGGAAAGGACCTTAAGATCATCTAGTTCCAACCCCCTGCCATGGGCAG
>JASSUY010033586.1:0-39217 GCA_032466535.1 Forpus xanthops
AGCGCCCCCGTGCGGACAGCGGCGGCGGGGCCGGAGGGCGCTTCAGCGGTGGCCGTGGCGACCCCGGCTCCGGCGGGGCCCGGGGCAGGAAGTGCCGCGTCCCCCCCGCGCTCGGGAAGGGGCCCGGCGGCAGACGCGGAGCCTCCCCCCTCTTCCTCTGCTCCTCCGCCTCCCATTGTTCACCGCCGGACAGGGGGACGGAGCCAGCAGCCCCGCCGCCGCCACCGCCCTCTCCGGGGACCGGCAGCCCTGCAGCAGAGCGGGACACTGCGGCCCCTGCCCGGCGGGCGGCCTGCGCTCTGATCCCTCTCCTCCCGGGGCCGTGCGGCTCAGGACAGGGGCTTGCTCCGCATGGCAGTGCCGGAGCTGCTCTCCCCGCCGGGCAGGAGCGACGGGCAGCCCGCGTGTGCATGGAAATAGGCCGGCCGTGGTGACCCCTTGCCGTGCTCCCCAAGGAAGAGCTGCGCAGCCCCCACAGGACCGGTCCTCCTGGAGCACCAACCCTCCCCAGCAGGGCTGCTGCGGACCGGGATTCGCCTGCAGGAGGAACCTGACAGCTCCGGCAAAGTCCTGCTGACCGCATGCCCTTTGCAGGCTCAGGACTGAGAGCAGCCCTCGGACATCCCCGTTGGGGAGGTTGTGCTGCACGAGCCGGGCGCTGAGATTCCTAGAGAGAAGGGGATTGCTGGCGAGGCAATGGGGAAGCACGGGAAGCCTTTCCCCCAACCCCCAAAACAGGGGCTGGCGGCACCAGCCTCAGCACCTTGTCCCCCTGAGAGCAAGGGGCAGGCGGCAGGGCCCGGCTCGGCGGGTACCTCGTATCCTCGTCCCCCGGAGGGCTCTGGGGAACGTCCCAGGAGCGGTGCCGCCACATCTGCCGCAGCACGAGCTGATGCGCTCAGCCGGCCCGGGCTTCACTCTCGCTCTTCCTCCGCCGGCGGCTCCTTTCCGGAGTCATCCCGAGGGCAGGTCCCTGGCAGTGCTCCGCCGCCCGCCCGGGGCCCGGCTTTGTCTTCACCCTCCACCTGGTTCCTCCGCTGCACTTCCTGGAAGTGTGAGGGCTGCTGTCATCGCGGACGGCTTCCCCTGCAGCCCATGGCGCGGGGACACCGCCTCCGACGGAGCCTCGTGGGTGCTGGCGGCAAGCAGGAGCATGCCCTGGCGCGCCGGGCTGTGCCGAGACACCTCCCTCGCGGGTGGCTCTGCAGAAGCCTCTGGATTCAAGCTTCCTCCAAAGCTATGAGGGTGCTGAGGCGCTGGCACAGGGTGCCCAGGGAGCTGCAGCTGCCCTGTCCCTGGCAGTGTTCAAGGCCAGGTTGGAAGGCGCTTGGAGCAGCCTGCTCTAGTGGAAGGTGTCCGTGGCAGGCGGATGGGACTGGATGAGCTTTAAGGCCCTTTCCAACACAAACCATTCCGCGATTCTATGCGAGCTGCCCCAGCACCGCTACGCAAACCAGCCTGTGGCAGTGGGGTCGTCCTTCTGCCACCCACCCTGTGCCCCCTCACCCTGCACAGCACTCACAACCCTTGGCAGCATGTGTCCTGTGCTGCTCATCTCCAAACACCCTCCAGCCGTTGAAAACCGCCCAGGTAAACCAAGCACAAGCATCTGGGAGGCACCAGGCCAGGCTCCAAGGACTGCAGAGATGGGCTGACATTCATCACCCGTCCCGTGGTCAGGGTCTGCAGGGCACAGCATGAGCCTGGGAGCTCAGCCCATCCCCATCTCCATTCAAGCACTGCTCTGTCAGCTCTGGCTCCAGGAGAGCTTCGCATCAGGGAGGGGGTCTGTGCACAGCTTCTGTGGGCGGCAGAAAAGCAAGCGAGCAGGGCCAGCCCCTGCAGCCCTCATGGATGGCATTTATAAAGGGTGCTCGTCTTGCTTTAGGCTCCATCACCAGAAGGAAAACAATCGTCAGACCTTGATCTCACCAGGTGAGCTCTGAAACCGAACACAACACAGCTCTAATTACAGCGCAGAGGGAGGGGAAGGCAGGTCCTGGATGCCAAACTCCTCGGGAATCCGGGAGGGGAGAGGTTTTCTTACTGCCGAAAGGGTTCGTCATCCCCACTGCTTTGCATATTTGCTCCCAGCCTGCAGACGTTTCCCTTTCATGTCTGGTGCTCTGTGCCATGGCATTGGGTCTTGTCCCATTATAGGGCCTTGGTGGGGCTGTAACACCCCCTGACCCAGGACTTTCACCCTCCTCTCAGTGCTGTGTCCCTCTGGGTGTTGTGTCCTGTCCCTCGGGCTTGGTGCAGAACCACAGGGGATCCCACAGAAAGCTCGGGTTTGGCTGTTGTTGGTCAGGAGACCAGAGGGACAGACCCCGCTGCTGCTGGCTTCCCTGCAGGCAACACGGGAGCAGGACTGGGGGTCACTGTGCTGTGGTCTGGTGCCCCATCTCTCTGTGCTCGTGTATGCAGTTCCCTGGTAAGGAAAGGGTTAAGCTGCCTGCTTCTCCCAAACCCAGCAGGATACCTGCCTGTGGGATCCATGGTGAGCTGGGATGGACAAGGGAAGGGGTGGCCACTGCTGTGACCGTGTTCTGTTCATGGATCCCAGCTCTCCCACCTAGGAACATGCAGGAGCATTGTCCCCGATGCCACCTCCCTGCCGGGCTGCTCTCGGGGAGTCCCACACCACAGCCCACACTGCACCCCCCTGCTGTGGGGCAACCAGGGGAGGCTAACTCGATGTCTTGTGCTGCCTCAGGGAGCTGGCCTGGTCCCTGTCTTGGAGAAACATCAGCAGGGGGGGAAAAGGGGGCTTCCCCTTTGGCAGCAGCGCACCTTGGACCAGCTTAAAACAGGGGCTGTGTCTGGTTTAAGATGAAGGCTTGGGGCTGTGTTGCCCTGCCCTGGCATGTCCTTGCACAGCCAGGCTGTACCCACAGCCTCCCAGCTGCTCTAGAGCTGCCTCTTGGGATGTTTCCATCTCTTACACACAGCCCAATCCCCTGTTCTGCACTGCCTTACACCTAGGAGCAACCAGGATGAGAGCCAGGGAGTGAACACACACCAGGACTGTACAATAAGCATGATGCTGACTCCAAACACATCCCACCCACGTCCACCAGGGCCTGTGCCTGGCAGTGGGATGTTCCAAGGAAGCAGAGCTTATCTCTGACTCCAGAGAGAATCAAGACAGGGGATGCTGAGATATATGTTTGTCACTCACTCGTTAAGACTTCCCAATGCTGTGAGCTGCCCTAAGGCTGTGCTAGTGGGTGCCAGGCAGCTCCTTTCCCTGGATCCAGAGCAGGATGCAGAAACAGATGTGTCTGTCAGAGCAGAGCAGGCTCGGCTTGCTGGGAATGAATGGCAATTTGATTATGCTGCTCTGCACAGCCCCACTAACACGATTAAGGGCTCTAAAGCAGGACTCGGAGGAAGGAGCCCCCTCTCTGTCCCATTCTTTCTCCCTGTTGCTGAGAGCGGCTTCTCCTTCCCTTCTTACCCAGCCTGGACCAAGGGGCTGCCCACCCTCTGCCCCAGAGTCCAGGCAGATCTGAAGGCAGAAGAAAGAGAAGACAGCAGAGACCCACAAGCAGCCCCACAGGCTCCCACCTCCCTCTCTCAGCAGGCCCTGCCAGCTCTCCCCTCTGCCCTGCCAGTGCCTGTGACCAAGCTTCCTTTGCTATTTACATTACAAAGCAGCCCACTCCACTCTCTGGGTTATATTTAGCTCCCTGGCACAGAACAGCCTGTGAGATGCATTAGCTGCATCCCATCTGCCAGATGGGGACCCTGCCGAGCATCCGAGGTGCTCCACATCTCGCCAGCAGGGATGAGAGCTGACAAAGGGATGCTCTGCTTCGTCCTGCGGGGGCTGATGACAGGTTGGGGGGCACAGAGGGCCACAGTGACCCATTACCACAAGGTGCTTGTGAGGAGCCTTTTGGAGGTGGCTGAGATAGAAAGGGACTGGTCTAAAGCCCAGCACAACTCTCACCCATAGATGTAGTGTGTGGGGAGCCCGAGCTTTTGTGTGCTTGTGGTTTCCTTTCTGGGTAAACATCGCTGGGTTGCTGGGAGCAGTGACAATGAACAAAGGGCACTGCTGCAAGATCACCCTGAAAACAACTGACAACGGGCTGAAGATGAGAGTGAGCCCTGAACTGCACCCGGGAGTGCTGCTGCATCCAGCCAGTGCCTGCCCCAACCCTCCCCAGCTCCAGGTCATACAGCAAAGTTCCTCCAACTGCTCTCCTTATGGAGCTGCCCCACCTGGGGAGCTGGAGATGCTCCTGCCCCACCACTAACCCTTGATGGAGACTCTGGAGGCTCGCAGGAGCTGACCTGGGACTTGGCTGAAGCATCTCTCCAGGAAGCAAGGCACAAAGCCCTGGCTCTTGCTCAGGGCTTGCTATGGTGACACCGAGCTCGGGGTCCTTCTGGCACTGCAGAGGCACCTCCCTGCTGGGAAGAGGGCCTCAGAACGTGCAAATCTGGTGCACAAGCCAGCATCATTAATGAGTTTGGCATGAAACTGCTACTCGATGCCCTAAATATAACCTGAGTGCTGAGCTCTCTTCCACCCGCCCAAGGCGCCTCCGTTACACCGCGGCGGCTATTTATGGAAGGAACTTTATTTCCATGGGCTTAATATCATTTCTGCTCATTTCAAAGCCTTTATATAGCAGCTCATGCTGCCTGCCCCTTGTGATGACTAATGGGTCACAGCAGGAACAGGCAGGTTGGCAGCAGGAGGAGTGGGGCCTCCAACCTTCGCTTGACATTGAGGGCACTGATGATGCTCACAGAGGTTCTCCAGTCTCTGTACCAAGGGCTGGTAAGTGCCTCCAGAGCCAGGCACCGTAGTGAAGCGGTTTATGTCAGCACCCCCAGGGCTTCTCATGCTGCAGGGATGAGAGGTTAGCCCAGCTCTGGGCAATGCATCCATCACAACCTGACCTGGTGAGGGTGCCACAGGATGGCAGAAGCAGTTTCCCACCCCAGACACTTGTCCCGTTTCCCCTTCTCTTTGCTCCGCTATTCCAAACACAGCATGGATGAAGCAGCTCATCCCAAACACCACCCTCATCACTGTCCTGCTGGTAGCTGCAGCATCCCCTCCAACCCCACCAGAGTCCTCTCTTCTGCAAAGCCTGCATTGGATGGACCAAAGCACCTTGCAGAGACACCCCTTATGATGGTGGAGGGGGACAGATGTGCTTTGGAAGGGCAGCATGGGCAGGACCGTGTCAGCAGGGACAGGGTGTCATGGGACGAGCAGGATGTAAACAAAGCCCAGCATCCTTAGACAATTCTGGAGCGAATTCAGGCTGATCAAATTAGGATGCAATATGGTCCCTTCCTCCCCTGGGGAGGCTGGGTAATTGCAGCTGGCTAATCTGTCTGCAAAATGTGTTGCGCACATCTGGAGGAAGACAGCTAAGAGGAGAAAATCCTGCTCTGGCTCCCTGCACTTGGCAAAGTAATCCCTCATCCTCAGTGACATCGGAGCAGAGATGCTCCCAGTGCCTCACAGAGCAGCCTTAGGTACCAGTTGAGGGCCCTCATTGCCCCAGCTCACAGCAAGGTTTGGAGGGCTCTGCCACCCCACTCCTGCTCGCCACCCACTGCAGGAATAACAAGTGTTGGAGATGAGTCAGCCCTGGGCCCCTCCTGCTCTGCAGGCACTAATACAATTTCCCATTACTTCCCATTACCACAGTATTAGAGAGCAATTTGCTCTCAATTTGCTCCACAGCCCTTGCAAAGGGGAAAAAGGATTGCTGTATGAGTAGGAGTGAAACCAGGGGGTGATTGATGGCTCCTGCCTCAAATCTGCCCCCAAGCAGGGCTCTGTGCACCAGGGTCCCTGAGTCCATTCTGATGGCAGGAGAGCCCATCATAGCAGCAGGAATGGCACCAGCATCCTCAGTATCACTTTTCCACCTGCTTGCAAACTCCCTGCTGCTTGCTGAGCACAGCATGATGTGGTGGCACAGCACAGGAGGACACAGAGGTGTCCCTTGGCCACGCCAGCTCAGCCAAAGGGTAAGGAGGAGGCTTCTGCCTTCTGTCCTTCACTTGGTCTGGGACCATGCAGCAGCTCAGGGGCAGTCCTGCAAGTGCTGCTTTTACTGCAGACAGGCAGAGTGTTGAAGGATTTCTGAGAGCCATTCTGCAGAGTTTGGGGGTGCTAAATGGTAGAAGGGCTTAAACAGTGAAAGAAAGGGGAAGTAAGACCAATGCTAATTCACCAGAGCTGTGCTCCTGGAGTGCTGACACAAGCAGGATTTCAGACAGTATAAAGCAGGGAATAGGAGCTCACCTGAGCATCACCAGCAGTGGCTCTGTAAGCTTCCTGGGAGCTGTGAAAACTGCTCTTTGCCTCCACTGGCATTACTGGGGTGGGTAAGCAGAGCAGACCCAGTGGAGGGGTCACACCAAAAGCCAGCACAGATACACGCTCCCACAACCATGCCAAAAGGTGTCCCCAAAAGGCACATTTCCAATCGGAGCCCTGATCTCAGCCCTTTCATCTTTGCAGCACTGCTCAGTCTCCCAGGTGGGATCGAGGTTTCTGGACCTGGGAATTGAGCGAGGGGATGTTTGCTTTGTCCCCTTGGAAAGGGGAGAATCAATGTTATCAGTGCACTGAACAGTAAATCGATTACAGGGGAAATGTCCAGCCCATGGCCCATGCTGGAGTTTGTGGGAGAGTTTTTGGGCACAGAATGCCTGGAAATGGGTCTGGGAAGCATCACAGCCACAGGTTGGGAAAGAGAAATTGCATAGGAGAAATAAGGGGCTGTGAGGGTGCCAAGGGGACAGACACTGCAGAGGGGATGTTGCATGGATGGGAAGGGGCTCACCATCCCCTTGTCCCTGTGCTGAGATGGTTGCCAGTGGCACTGGAAAGAGCCAGCCCTGACCCCATAGCAGGGAGATGGCCCTGGATAGGGCACTCCTCTACCCCAGCCCAGCCTACCTGTAGGAGACCTGCTTCCTGATGGCCAAATGCAGGACCTGCTCCTCCACCCCTGCCGCTGCCACCGTGCTGCTCATCTCCCCCCAGGCTGGGTCCAGGGAGCTGAGGCCTGAGCGCTGCACTTCCCCAGTTCTTGCTGCATCCACTGCTCCCTGGGGGCTCGCTGTGGCCCCTCTGCCCGCATCACCATGGTTCCTGTCCGGAGTGAGGTGTCTCCAGTTCCCTTCAGCCATGCTGCAGTGAGTCTGTCCAGGCAGGGAGTCCTGCTCTGCTCCCACAACCTCTGCGACAGCTTGGTCTCTATCCACAGGGTACTGTGATGCTGCTCCTTTGCCTCCCCGGAGCAGTGGGACAATCCTTAACTCCACAAGCACGGAGAATAAGCAGCGTCCAACTTTTTGTAGCGGTGTTTACCAGCCTCTCAATAGCAGTTTGGGCAGCTCAGCCAGTGCAGCTCAGCCTTCCTCTGTCTCTGCTGCCCTGCCACTGCAAAGCAGAGGAATAGCTGATGGAAAGCTGGAGACGTTGGTGCTGCTCCTCAGAGGTGCTGGCACTGCGAGGGCAGTGAGGAACACAGCACTTACTGAGGATGGGGTCTTACGAGAGAGCACGTCCAGGGATGGGGATGCTCCCAGCAAGTGATGAAGAGCTTGAGGTACCTCCAGCCCGGTCCCTCTGGGCCAGGCACATCCCTCGGTGTCCCCAGCAGCAGCAGCAGCAGAGGCAGGCAGAGGTAGGCAGCGAGGAAGGTGCCTGAGCACCGATCCTGCAGCAGCCCTCAAAAGACAAAGCAGAAAGTGAGCTTGAGGGTGTGCGTGGGGAGGGGGGATGCAGAGAGCTGCAGAGGCAGCCTGGTGTCACCTTAGAGACACTCAGAAACTGGCACTTAACCCTTCACAGGCCAGGGAGGCAGAGGACGGGGATAACTGCATCTGCTGCCTGCAAGGGTACACAGGGTTTCAACCACTCATCAGGTAAGGTCAGGCAGCCTGGAAAGCAGCAGCCGCAGCAGAGCCTAGTGCCTGCTGCTCAGCCGACAGTCCAGCACGGGGGAGATCTGTCCAGAGATGGGGTCCTCAGCTTTGGGCAGTGGTACCCAAGGAGAGGTATGGCTGTAGCGCAGATCACTCAGGTCCTTGTCACTTGGGAAGCCACATTATTCCTGCTTTTTACTAATTCAAGGCACTGTTCCTCCAACCCTGGCACCCAGAAACAGAAAGGCCCTTCTGTCCTTTGCACACATCCATCAGGAGAGTGGCATCATCTGTCTATCTTGAGTTTGGACTGACTTTGTGGCCCCAATCCCAGCTCTAGGCTGCATCAGCCTTGCCTTCCCCAGTGCTGCTGGGGTGAGAGATCCCCACAATGCTCCCATATGTGCCTGGCTGCTTGGTTTCGGTTTGTTCTGCCCCAGATTTACATGTAGAGGCTTTACCTGCTGGGCACTGGAAAATTTGAGACATGGGTCTGTAAGAGCCACCCTTGCAACAGTTACCCATGGCAAGGTCCTGTGCTCAAGCATTACATCAAGAACACATTGCTGTCACCCCTAATCCCAGTGTCTTCCCATGAAGGGCTGACACAACCAGAGCTTTAATGTGTCCTCGGCCTGCTCTGACGGTGTTATCACTCTGGGAGTCATCAGGAGCAGCTCACCCCTCTTGCTACCTCCATGCAGCCCTATGGCAGGGCGCATTCCTGACCCCATCCAGGGAAGCAGCAGGGCCTGGAGCAGAGCTCCTTGCCCTGATAATCACAGGGCTCTGGGTAACCGAACAGAGCTCACAGAACCCTTGTCTGGCCCCAAATGTCACAGTGACTTCTCCCCATCCTGCACCTGATTTGTGCATCCCCGGGCCCGGCAGCCCCCGGGCCCACTCCTCCGCATAGTCGTGACTGCACGAGCCCTGCACCCTCCTTGCTGCATGACTCAGCCCCTCCAGCCCCCACAGGGGCTTTGTTCCCCCTGGAAGCAGGAGCTTGGGCAGAGCTGGCCCTGGGGAAGCAGCTTCATCCTCACTTGGTGTGATGGAGACCTGCCTGGGAGCCTGCTGTGCTCCCTGCACCCATGCACAGCCCTGCTCTGTGTCCTCCTGCCACCCACAGGCACAGCAGATGCTGGGAGCTGGCTGTGGGAAGGGAGAAGCAGTGGGTTCCGGGTGGTGTAGAGGGATGTGTGGCACCTCGCTGCTTCTCAGCACCCACTGAAGCCTCTCTGCCTGCCCTGGGGCTTGCTCTAGGCTGAAGGTGCCCTGCTGGCCATGTGCTATGAGAGCCACTTTAACCTGCACTGTTTGGGCTGCCCAGAGGAGCTATGGAGGATGCAGGATGCAGGTCCATTCATGCTCCCAGATTTTGGCAAACTTCTGTCTTGCCCCTCTTGGTTGGAGTCAGTGCCTGAGGAAGGGGATGGCCAGGCTGGGGTGATGTAAGTTGGAGGCTGGGGGAGCCCAGGGTGCAGGGAGAGCCACTTGGGGTTGCATCGGTGCCATAGGACAGGAGCTTCTGGGAGGGAAGCAGAGGCCCTTATTTCAGGAAAGCTCACAAGGGCAGGCACAGCAGAGTGCAGGGTCACAGCACCTCTGGTTGAGGCAGAGGGCAGCAGGACAGTGGGTGCCTTCTGCCTTCCCATGGGGGCTGGTCCTCTGCTACATAAAGCCTCTTATGGGGGAGAAGCCACCATCAGAGGATTTTGTCCCTTTCTACCCATGTGTCAAACAGTGGGGCTCTCACACGGGCTGTGCATCCAGAGCTTCTGTGTGTGGAGGAGAGGAGACATCAGAGGATATGCCTGAATGATGGGAGGGGAAGGTTTGCTCAGGTTTCTGCATCACCCTGTGCCCACCCAGGATGTTTCACGTGTCTGTCACTAATGGGGGCATCCTTCCCTTAGAGGATGCCGTCACACCTCCCTGAGGACTGGAAAGGGCAGGCAGACACTGATGGGGACACTGTGGCTGGCTGGTGGGGTTGGTCAGTCCAGTCCTTCTGGCATCAGGTCACCACTTACCTGGAGCACAGGCAGGAGAGGGCTGCTCCTGTGACCTGGGAAGGGATTTCCTTCTGCGTGGGCACACAGACACGGGATGGTGCAAGTACCCTCAGTGTTATCATACAGACCCTGTCCTCGCTTTTGCAGGCACAGGCAGAACACAGGCTCTCTAGGAAGCAGCACTCATAGCGAGTAAAGCTCTGGGAGGAGTCCAAGACCCTCAACTTGTGCCTCTGGGTACAAGAAGAGGAACCTCCCCCCTGCTCTGTTTCAGCCACCGGGTTAGAAAATCCGCACAGATTTGTTGAGGCTGAGGCAGGCCAGGTTAAGTTCCATCACTGTTATCAAGCTCTCAGTACGTGGGGGATGTCAGGAGGTGCAAACACCCTGTTCTCCACAGGAGGTGTCCAAAAGCCCAGGCTGTTGCCATGCAGCAGGACTGAAGCCTTCCAATCCCGTGGTGGATTCACACGAGGACTCTCTGCATAGTCCCAAAACATGACAGCAAGAGGAGATGCTCTCCTGAGAGCCCTGACAGCACACAGCCTTCTGTAACTGACTCAGTACACCTGCCATACACTGCCAGTGGCTCAGTGAGCTGCAGGAGCCAATTCTGTTCTCTTTTCTCTTATCAAGTTGGCCTGGTAACAGAGAACAGTTGGGAATAATTTGTCTCTGAAAAACAAAGCCTGTGTTCTGTTGGTGTTCTTTTGTTCAGGGCTTGAACCTATCCATAGTGCAGAGGCTTGTTGGAGATGTGGCCCTAAATGGACAAAAGCCCAGCTTGGTGTGGTAGGACTTGGCTGGAGGCATTTGGAGCAGACCCAGTGTAGCTGCGTGAGGCTGAAGGTGACTTGTAAAGAAGGTGCCCTCTTGTCCTGCTCTTGTTAACCTAATAAGCCAGACTGGTAGGTCTGACTGGCTGGTTCCATTCAGGAGGCATAGCAGGGATCAAAAGATCCTGATGTGCCTGCTCTGAGCAGCTCAGTTATCTGGCAGACTGTAGATTAGGAGGATTTGTTGACGGAAGGGTAATTTGCTCCTGATGGATAGGAGTTCTGGCTGCTCCGGCTGCATCAGTGTTAAAGGAGCCAAAGCCTGAGAACTTGTCCTTTTAAGAGCTTCTCTCCTGTCCCCTTTTCCCTTGACATTTTGGAGGGTGCATGCAGGGTACAGGCCACAGTCGGCCTGGGTGATGGTTCACAGGGCAGCAAAGCAGAAGCCCCTTGCTCAGGTGGGATGTGGTGGTTGCAGAGAGAAGTCTGGTCACAGGGTGTGGGAGGGAGCATCACACTGATGCAGGGATAGGAAGTTGATTTGGACAGTGTGCCACAGGGAAAACCTCAGATCCTCGACTTAAAACTAGCTCTGGTGGAGGACACAACTGTAGGGCAAGGTCAGGCTTTCCTTGCATACATCTACGGGCATGGGTAGGGAAACAGAGCTCTGCAGGGATCTATAAAACCCGTGTCAGGCTAACCCAGCATGGATCATTCATCAAACCCCTCTGCAGAGAAGAGAGAGTTCCTCTCCCCCAGCCACTCTTCAGTGCTGGCCCTGTCATGGCAGGATGGCAACAGCTCAGTGCTTTGTTCTCTCCACAAAGAGATCACAACCCACAGAAAGAGATCTTTGGAAGCCTCAACCTCCTCCTGTGGCAGAGTCCTGCTGCACTAGCCCTGCTGGAGGTGGGAGATGGAGCCACCTTTTTGCATCTCTGAGAGGGGCTCCTGCTTGGGCTGCCTTGCAGATGTGGAGGCCTCATTGCAAGGAGTTGTCTCAATGGCCAAATTCTAATAGACCCACAGGGAGCTTTCTAGAAAAATGAAGATTTGTTTTCTAGGCCCTCTGCTGCCTTGTATTTCACACAAAATCAGGACAAAAGCCACAGGTGTTTGCAGATGTGCATGGACTGTCAGAGGTCCCAAGTCATTGCCAATCTGAGCTCAGATGCTCTGCTTTTACCCTTAACAGAAAGATTTAAGTATATTTTCAGACAGGATGGGACCAGAGCCATGATGCTACTACCAGTATCTTTGTTGCCCTTTCATCGGAGGAGCTTATTGCACCTCATAAACTCTCTTCCATGTCCTTCCTCCTTCAGAGAGGATGATGTTAGAGGTATTTATGAGGGGGAGAAGAAACTGAGACAGAACAGTTCTGACTTGTTCAGAACTGCAGAAGAAATCACAGCACTGCTGGAAACGACCCACTCAAGTTTGCTTCCAGCCCCTGACCCCAAGCACGAGGTCCCAGAGCTGAACCAATCCTGCACTAGGAACAGTGGGGGAGCAGGAGGTGAGGAGCTCTGCATGTAGGCTGGTGGCACAACCATGCCTTGATGAAAGGACCTGTCAACCCAGGGCTGATGCTGCATCTTTTTATTTTCTTTTTCATTTTGCTTCACTAAGCAAATGCAGAGCCAGGGATAAGAGGAGAGAAAAAGGTGGCTTGAGAAAAGACCAAACCAGAATGAAAAGAACAAAAACCAAGAGGGAAAAGGCAGCTGCTGGAGTATAAGGAGAAAGTGAGCTGCTAACAAGGAAGAAGTTCATAGATGCCAAGCCCGCATTAATTCATAATAAAATACAATACTGAAAATAGGATCTGAGAGTCTCCAAAATACAATATCTTAAGGGATCGGCAATAATACAAAATAAGGTTCATTATGTACAAACGAGTTCTGCTCTTGTCTCTGTACAACGTGGGAGTGGGAGGCATGGGGACATGCTCAGTAGAGGTGGCAGGGTGGAGGAGGGTGTGCTTGGACCCGGCAGTGGTTCTTTGTGCTGGGGTGAAGGATGTGGAGTGCAGTGGTATCTGCTGACCAGCAGGTCCTATGGGAACTTCAGGAAGAGCAGGGCTATGCTGAAGGCCTTCCTCTTCCTCATCCCACTGGCCACGCATTGGTTGCAGTTAGCTGTGACCAAATTCGTCCTGAATGGCTTCAGGGGGCAAAACCAGTTTTAAAAGGGAGAAAAGAGGGATGTGAGGGCTCTTCCCTTGCTTCTCCCAGTCCCTGAGCAAGAGCCATCCCATCCTTCTTCTCCAAGGAGCTCTCTCCACTCACAGCCTAGGGGGGACAGGAGAGGCTGGGGCAGTGCAGAGTGAATCCAGAAGAGAAACAAGCCAAAGAGGAGTCTCCTGTGAGACCTGCCAGAGTGCACAGGTCCAAACACAAGGCAAGCGGCCACATCCCAGATCTCCCACGCTCATGTCCCATACTGTCCTTCCATCAAATGGCAGCTGAGGGAACAGAGTGAGGAGACACTGGAGCCTTTCAGCAGGGCTTTTTCTGGGGAGGAAAAAGGGTCAGAAATGGGTGGCCTGGGTGCTAAAGAGGATGGCATAGGCTTGAGATGAGGTCATTTCAGCACTGAACTTGGCAGGTCTGGCCTGAAGGGTGGTATGGGAAGAATTTGCTAACTTTGGTGCCAGCACTTAAAAGGAAGAGGTTTAAAACAATCTTTGGTGACCCTGGCCAATTCCAATGTGCCACCTCTTTCCTGACAGATGTACCTGTCACCAGAGATACCAGTAGGTTCTCAGTGGCTTTCACAACACTGCTGTACACACGGAGAATGTGAGGGGAATGATGGCTATCCAACAGCCCTCCAATGGTCTTCAGAGCTCACCTTGGAGGTTCCTAGAAAGACCCCATTTGGCATGAAGCAGAATTGGGGATGGAAAAGTGGGATGAGGATCAGGTTACCTCATCTAGTCTCAAAGGATGAGGCCTGCAGAATGGAAAGTGAAAAGGCCACTGATCTGGTTAGCACTGCACTGTAGGGCCCAAGGTGGGAACAGAAAGGGAAATACCACCCTTGCCAAAGCAAGGGTGCTGAGCATGGGAAGAAGTAGGTTGTGGGGGGAAATTGTTCTCTATTACAGAGCTCTGGTTGCCCAGAAGCTGCTGACTAATTTTAATGGTGGATTATCTGTCTGGGATCTGTCTCCCCCACTCCGTTTTTGTGCAGATCTTTGCAGATAGTTGGTGTGGAAGTTAAGTTGGCATGTCCATCAAGAGAAAACTAGAGCAAAGGAAGATCTAGGTTTTCTCTCAACAGAAGCAGAAATATACTAACAGATGGAGGGGAAGGAATGAGCTCAAACTCTTCAGAGCCATCTCTTCAGCACCAGTATCACCCACTCCTAAGCCCCTCAGGCAGGACAGTCAATCCAGCATTCTCTCTCTCTCCTTCAGCTGCATCTGATGTAGCCAAGGGGTACATACCTGGGGACAGCCCCCTTGGTCTGGAGGATCTGGGGAGTGAGCTGAATAGTTTGAGGGCTTCCTCTGATCTCCCTCCACTCCAAGGTGAGCCCACATCCATAGGGTAGTGCTCATCTAATCAAGAGGTAAGGCCAGGAGAAGAGGGTGTCTCAAGACTTTACCAGATGTTTGTTGCTGGTTCTGGTGGTCCTGTGACTCCCCTCAGAGAGATCAGTACTAAGGGGGGGCATGGGAAAGGGGAGGAGCTGAACCCAAGGCCAGTTTAGGAGTGTCTGAAAGCAGTGTCCTCTCCTGCCAGATCCCCTCAGTTGCTTAGTGGGGAGGGAATCCTGCAATCAGACAGATGAGGCCTTGAGGTCCAGCAGCTGCTACAAGTATTCAGCTGTCTCACTGGCGCTTGTCTCCCTGAGGAAAAGAAAAGACAAGGCATCAGTCAAGGTTTATTGCAGCCTCCTATGCAAGTTCATCTCTCTGTGTGCCCAGCTGGTTTGCTCTGTCCAGGAGGGAGCCCTTCCCCAGGGAACTGAATGACCAGCAAGCCTGGGACTACCTGAATCACCCAGTCCTTCTCAGCTCTATGCCAGTACTTTATGGAGTCCCAAACTTTTGCTTAGCAAATAAACTTGGTTTTACTCTCCCTGCCAGCACTGGCCTCATCCAGCCATGACTCTTTAGCTAATGTACTACCCAGGCAGCTCAGCTGTCCTTGGCTTGCAGCAGAAGAGACATACATAAGCTGCTGCTCATTCCCAGATCCCATGCTGTGTTTTGGGGCTTGCAGGGTCCCCCCTGCACCTGCTTACCTTTCGTGGAGTTGCTCTTTGAGGTGGGTGAGAGTTGGGTCTGTTGTATTCTGGTCAGGTTTCTCCAGGTGGGATTTGCTCAGATATTTGTCTGTCTCGTGTGTCCTGGCCAGATGAGGTCTTCCCTCCTCAGATTGCCCTTTTTCAGACTCCCATCCCTCAGGATGGTCCACGGTTAGGAAGGAGCTATAGCTCTCTTCTAAGGAGCCAGCACCCTCATCATAGAAGAGGAGGCTCCGTGACTGAACTGGAAAAGAGGAGAGTGTTGGTTAGCAATGAGGACAAGGTCTCTTGCTATGGGTGTGGGTCACAGTGGTGGTTTCAGCACACGCTCACTCAGCTATGGCCTTGTCCATGTGCTCTGCAGGATACCCATCCTCCCCCCAGCTTCAGGAGGCAAATGCCTCCCATGACACACAGCCTCTTCAGATGAGAATCAATCTGCCCCAGGACTCTTTCCTCATGTTCCTTCCTTTGACACTTGCCATATTTTGGGACAATGGTTAGAAGGAAATTACAACAGGTCCAAATATGGAGCTGTTATCAGAGTTTGTACCACTAACAGGCCACAACCCCAGCATATGGGTACGCACTGAGAGGAGAATGCTATCCCTGAACTGGGAATGTTGAGAGAAGGGCTGGAAATGGTTTGTCAGGGTGAAATGGAGGAACCGCATTAGACTCACTCTTACTAGTTGTGTAAATGTCTGGTGCTGGTGTTGCTTTCACTGTTTGTGATGTGGAAGAGAACTCGGGGAGACAGGGCATCAGGGATCCCAGGATCAGAACGAAGCAGAGTGCCAGCACCTAGGGAGGAGATCAGCAAAGAGTTAGTGCTGCTAGCCCTGAAGAAACACTCCTCCCAAGCACACAGACATAAGGCTGTGTGAGAGCATGTGGTCAGGCTGACAACGGGATTCCTGTGGTCTTTCACAGAAGGAAAGGGCTTGATCTGCCTATCTCTGCTGCAAATCTTAGAAGGGAAGTCAGAAGCTTCCTTGTGTTGCTTTATCTGAAGTATTTCTGATTCAATGGTGAGAACTTGCCTGTCCAGTTGATGAGAGATGGTGGAAGGCATAGCCGAGGAACAAGGTGAGAAAGAGGGAGACTACAGACGGGATGAACTATCCCTTGACCAAAGGGAATATAGCCATTGGCTGAGTAGGAGCTGTAAGAAAACAAGCTTACTGGCAGGAATCTGTGAGGTACCATAGCACACAGCAAGGTGAAGCCACTGTCCATGTGAGGACAGAAATGACAGCAGAACTGCAGCCACTCAATACCTGATAGCAATGATGGAGAGCTCAAGGAAAGGGTATTGATGCTTGACATGTGTTTGTGCCTTCTGCTGTAAGGCAGATCAGTCAGAGCTACTGGACAGTGATGAAAGGAGAGAGGCAGATGAAAGCTCCCTGGAAATTCCCCTCTGGAAGGTTCTGCCATGACAGTAAAGCTTCACATTGAGATGCCATAAAGAACGCTGTAGAGTTTAGGGAACTACCAGTATGGAACAAGAGGGGACACATGGGAAACAATACAGAGCCAAATGCTTGTTACCTGAACACCCATGCAATATGGGTGGTGTATAGCTGTGGCTAGCTCAGTGTTCAGACTGAGCATGTCAAAGAGGCAATCTATCTATATATAAACTAGCAAAATTTGACCTGTGGGGACACCTGTGGGGACAGCCAGCAATTGCTTGACTGCTTTTCTTAACAGCCACCATTGAGGAATAGTCATGCCTAAGGAACATACAGAAGCTGGTACATGAAGGTAATTTTGACCACCAGTAGATTCCATAACACGTGGAAGATCAAATAACAACTTGGAGATACTGTGCTATGTGAAGAGGGATTTTAATTGTTCACTCTTCATGGCTGCCTTTAAAGTAAGGAAATTAAATGTCTAAGCACATCGCATCAGGCACACAAGGCATTTAGAACTCTTATTCCACTAAAAAAGAGAAGGAAAAATAAACTTTTAATAGATGTTCCTTGGGATTATAACAGCCAAACACACAGCTCCCAGAAAGGGGAGCCAGCCCTGTGAAGCCTGTTCCTCTCTTCTACATCAATATAGGCTCTATGGGCTGGGAAAGAGCAGTACACTTAACAGCTTGCTTTAACATGGCTTTCAACAGGGACTTTGCAAACCAGCATTGATTTTACGCTGCTTTGTTTAAGGTTAACTTTGATGCTCTGGTTTGGTTCCAGTTCAAACTCTATAACACTTCATAATTCTTGGTTTGACTTTGACCATCACAGCTTTTGACGATCCCAGTTTTGCCCCTTAAAACATGAGGGAAACCACTGCAAAACCAGTTGGAAAGGTGGAGGCCAAATGAATCAAAAAAAGACATCCTGAGAGCAGAGTTCTCACATGGTTCACTGTCAAACTGAGGGGAAGCAGCAGATGGAGGAGCAGAGAGCTCTGCTATGGCTCTGGCAAGATTCGACAGTTTTAAGCTTGGCTTGGATGATGGACTTTGTCAGATCTACAGATGGGAGAGCCTACGAGCAGACTGGCTTTTGGTCAGGATCCAAATTCAGAATGATCTTGACCATGGGGAGAAGTGGTCCAAGAGAACAGCAGCAGATTTGTACAGACAAATGTCAAGACCTGCTGAGATGCTGGAGGTGGCAGGACTGATTGATAGAGGAAGCGCATCAATGGCCAGGCAGAACAGGATCTGGGAGTTAAAATGAAGAATACGATGGGAATAAGGGTCACTTTGCAAAGGGCAAATCTCAGCCCATGCTGACTTCATTACGGACTGTAGTGATATGACAAGGGGTAACAGGTTCAAACATAAACAGGGGAAGTTTAGATTGGATATGAGGTACAAATTCTTCACTGTAAGGGTGGTGAGGCACTGTAATGGGTTGCCCAGGGAAGTTGTGAATGCTCCATCCCCAGCAGTGTTCAAGGCTGGGTTGGACATAGCTTTGGGTGACATGGTTTAGTGACAGGGGGGTTGGAACTAGACGATCTTAAGGTCCTTTCCACCCTAACTATTCTATGATTTTATGATTCTATGAACAGGCTTGCTGGCTGGCTCTGTACCAGCCTTCAGGTGGAACACTGTATCCAGCTTTGGGCCCTGTGCTTCCAAAAAGATGTGGGCAATTGGAAAAAGTCTGGAAGAGAAATCTGGGAACAAGCAGTGATTCAGCCTATAAGGGAAGACTGAAGAAAGAGTGGTGATTTAGCAGAGCAGACTGAAGGAAGTTGCTCAAAACCCATAGTTTTCAAATATGTAAAATACTGCTGCACAAAGGGAGGGTAAACTCATCTTGCTTACAGTGGGCAGAAGTTGTAATAGGCTTAAGCTGTTGCAAGGAAGATTGAGATGAGATAGCAAGAAAGCTTTATCTGGGAAAGATAACAAAGAACTGGAATGGTTTACTTCAGGAGGCTGAGTTCTGTTCATCACTGGAGACCTTTAAGGACAAATGTCCAGCAGGAATGACATAGGGCCAAAAAAGAAGGGTGCTCTGCTCCACTCCCATGCTGCAAGGCATGATGATTCTACATATCTGTTGTGATAAGGAGTGCTGTATTTGGAAATGGGAACTTGGGGGCCTATGGGAGGAACTGGCCAAAGATAGAAAAGCAAATGACAAATTCTTTGAATGCTTCAGAGCTAGGAAGCCTGAGAGAGTTAGTGTGTGGGCTGGGATGCTGTGGAACGAAGGGAGCAGCAAGGAGAGATAAGACATTGCTGGGAAGATAAATCAGGTATTTTATCAGCCTGTAGTGCAGGGGATGTCTGGAGGACACCTCTTCTGGACTTGCTCATTCCAGGTAGTAGCAATGAAGGATTTTAGGAGCCAGTGGTGCTCTACTGAGCTGCTGCATTAAGGAGCAATGAGTCACTGGGCTCAGCTGGGTCACACCCGAAAATGCGGAGAGAACTTGGGAATGAAGCCACAGAACAGCCAACAGAAAAAAGAGTCAGGCATTAAAATGTGGTCAGACATAGGGGCAGCAAAGAGTAGCAGAAGTTTGAGCAGATTTTGGAATGAGAAAGTGCTGGAAATTACAGAGCAGGGGCTCTTGAACCAAGGAACTGAACCAAAAGTGAAAAACAACCCCTCAGGACACTGGAGTGCTGAGAAAGTGAGGCAAGCACCTCACCATTTGCTTGCATTTCATGCCTGTTAACAGTACTGAAGTGATTTCTAGATGTAGATAACTAACTCTGGCAAAGTTGTCACAAGCAGCTACTATGACGATACTGCAAAGACTTCACAGGGTTGAAGGTTATATTCTTACCTTGGATCAGAAACTTTCACCGTAGCAAAAAAAAATTAGATGAAGAATAAGCAATTGAATCTCATCTATGGCCACACACACTGGCATGCCCCAAAACTCCACAGTGAAGCCAATATTGCTTCACTATGAGAAAGGAGAGGCAAACAGGATTACAAAAACGATCAGACAACCTCAAATCATTTTGATTAGTCAGAAAGGGCAAACAAAGAGAATTCCAGCTGGACTTAACGAAGCCTGATGTACAGACATAGCAAGAACAGATGCTATTTCTTGCTGATAAACAAGGTAATGCCCACTGGGAAGAATACTTGAACTGTTGGCCTGTCCTGCTGGTTTAAACATTAGGCCGACTGAGCAAAAGAAAACCCTCCCCATTATGACAGAAACTCATTGAAGATTTTTGCTGAATGGTCAATAGCTAATTCAAAGCAAGCAAAGTGCTGGTTTGCCCAGAGAAGAAGGCAGTGAAAATGCAGGAATTATTCTAATGCTGTTGCATTAACAGCTGATACTACCCATGAACTTATGATACAGGCCCCAGTTCTGGTGACTGTGACACAAAATGAGATATATGTAAATGGGAACAGGGCTGAGCAGGAGAGAAGAGGGCAGAGAAAGGCAATCAACAGGGCTGGCTGGGGAAGCATGGCCCATAAAGAGGATGGAAATGAAGCTTATACCATTAGGCAGGTCCCGGTCTGTGTAGAAGCCATTTTGTAGGGTCTGGAGACTTTCCCAGCTACCAGAGCCTGCAGCTTCTGTAACTGCTGGAGCAGAGTCCTGTGATAGGAAACAATGCAAACCACAACCTGATAAGGATACAAGAATACCAGTACTCCCTTCATATATTACCCTGATTTTCCTTTCTTACGAAAGCAAGTGTCTCACCCTTGCTATGTCTTGCTCAAGTTCTCCAACCAAACAGGCTTGGGAAGCAGGAAACAAAAACGGGTGAGTTTGAGATGTAAAGTGTACAGGAACTGCAGGAGGAATACCCCAAGATGCTGTTACATAAAGGTAACACACTCCATCTCACTAGTAGATCTATCACAACATTCACTGCAACTACCCACCATTATGAATGACCTGTTCAGCCTCCTGGGTACCTAAAAGCCCATGCAGTCAGCTACCAGAGCAAATGAGAGGCAGGTTACTGTGAAAACCAGGCTCTGGGATGGAGACTGAACTCTCTGTGGTCAGGTCAGACCTTGAGCACAGACCCACTTGCTCCCTTTTCTCTCAGACACACACTTTGGAGCTTGACCTGTGCCTCAGAGGTGGAGAGAGAAACAGAAAATCGTTGTAATCCCCTCCAGCTTCTCCAGTTTTGGCAAACACTGCACAGGGATGTGGGCAAAGCCAGATCTTGAGTTCAGATTCATTCTCTTGCTGCCCTGGCTGGAACATGTACTAAGGTCTCTCTGCCCCATTTAACTGGACTTGGGCACTGGCACAAATAAACACAAACCAGTAGTAGGTGCATTACTAAGAGCTACCAAACCCTTCACTGGACTGGTAGAGAAATATGGAACAAGGGAGGCTACAGAGCACACAGTTCCCCAGGGCTGCAAGTTACTCACATGCAGACTACTGCATGCTTTCCTTTGGGAGCACTGACTATTTAACACAAATATGTTTGAGCTTTCATAAAATGCCAGGTCTTGGAGCCAGGAGATTGCAGGAGAATCCCAGCTTTATCTCTTTCCAAATCCTCTTCTGCTCCTTGAACTGTGGAGAGGAGCACAGAGTGTCCCACTGGCAGTGCTCAAAAACCAAACCCAATTAGAAAGAACACAATGTGTATTATAACAAAATAACCCCTAATAATTTCCTGGCTCCATGAGCTGCAGTGGCTGCAGGGTGGAGGGTGTTGGGACTGACTCTCTAGCTGCATTTCTCCCCTTCAATTTCAGCTGGGGTGGTAGAAATGGGGCTATAAAAATGACTGCCCACCTCACTAGCCCTGCAGCTGACTGTCCTTGCTCACATGTGCTGCCCTCAGTAAGAGGGAGCAGAGCTGGGCTCAGTTCCTGCTACCCATTATCAGGGCAAGGGTGGGAATCTTTATTATTTGCTTCCAAGGAAGCTTTCTCAGGTGAACAGCAGCAGCAGATGGGAGGGAGATTCTGGGCTTGTTTTTCAAGTGGAAGAGGCAGGGCAAAGGCCAGGGTACCACATGCACAAGGGGTTGCCCCAGATTTGATGGCAGCTGGGATCTCTATCTTTATTCAGGGAATGGGCTTCCCCTATATTCACCAACTCTGTTCAGCTCTTTCTCAAAAGAAACCTGAAACAGCCACATTGTGTCCAGGGCCTCATATTCCTCCTAAGAGCCCAACAGCAGAAACAGTTGGTCTGAGAAGCTGGTGTGAGGCTTGCCTAGATGCAGCTGCCCTGTAGATGGCCAGAGGGCTGCAGGGCAAGGGGAGGGCAGCATGAGCACAAAGGGCTGCAGGGAGAAGGAGGAAAGGATATGAGAAATGCTCCTTTCCTCCCTCCCCGTGCTGTGGAGCAGCCTGGCTTTCCCAACACAAACATTCCAGGCTTTCTAACCAAACCCAGCTGCTGTCATGGGCTCAAACCCAGCGCCTTGCTGAGCAGCGCTTGTGCTGCCAGGAGCTGGGGAGCTGCCTTTCTCTGCTCACCCCCTGCTTCCCTTCCTGTCCCCCTGCCCTACCCACACATCAGCAGTTCTGGCCCTTCTTACCTGTTTGCATTTTCCAAGGTCTCCACTTTTTTCCAGAGTTCATTGTTTTCTGTGGTGTATGTCTCAACCCTGTGGGAATAAACCCCACAGCAACTTAGTTACAAAGGCCAGACAGAGAAAGGAAGTGTATCCTCGTCTCTCCCGGTGTGTGGAACCTTGGTGGCCTCATCCATCACCTGCAGATACAGTCCTGAAACCAGATGTTCCTGGCCCATCTGGTTGCAGCCAGCTCCAATGGACCAGGGATGATATTGCAGGTGGACAGTTAATGTGTGACAGTTCCCAATTCAGGCTTTCCCAAGGGTCGGAATGCCAGTAGCACCTGGTTACAGGCAGGTCAAGTCAGGACAGACTCAGTTATTATACAGGCTTTTCCATCACTTGCAAACCCCCCTAAGGACCATGGAAAAGGAACAGGGAAACAAACTCAAACCTGCCCCTCTTTGGGAACCAGCCCAGGCTGCGCGCCTTGCGCGTGAAAACGGCAGCTCAGCGCAGATGCTGGGCCAGCTCCCACTGTAGGCACACGAGGGCAGCAGAGCACCTGCAGGGTCCATCCCACGGCTTCGAAGGGAAAGCAGTTGGGACGAGAGAAGGGGAGTGTCTCTAGGCCGGCAGGAAGGCAGGCCAGGGACGCAGCCTCATCCTGCGGGAGGTTTCCAGCAGGGTCTCTAAATCAGGCGTTCCGTGTAAAAACTGGGCTAGCAGCGAAGGTGTCAAACTGAATGTTGAAGGGCAGAGGTTTTGACAAACCAGCTCTGCCAGAAAGCCAAGTTGACCAAAGACTTGTTCCATTTAAAAAGAATCCACTGAATGCTGCTTTTGGTTCACATTTAAACCTGGCATTGTTTGAAAGCCATCTGTCACAGCAATGCACCAGCAGAACAAACCACTGAGCACACACAGGCACCACAGCCACGGCTGGGGAAGAGGCCCCAGCTCAGATGCTCTGGACCTGCCACTGGAGTGAGGTCAGCCAGCAACCCAGCCCCAGCTGAAGGATCTGGGTGCGACACGAGCTGTGGGTGATGTGCTTTGATGTCTAGACATGCACATAGAGGTGCTGCTTATGGAAGGACAGGAGAACTTGAAGGTGCTTTGAGGCACCTGGTTTTATTCAGTGTTTCTGCATGCTTAGAGCAGATAAATAAATAGCATCAATGAGAAGAGTTCATTGAAGTTGGATTTGGGGATTGGTTTTCTTCCATTTTGCTGATCTCACTTGGTGTTAATAACAGGGAAGAAGATGGTATTTGCACAGAAATAGGAATTTGCACCTGGATTGTGGCTTTCTTTTTTTGTCTGAGAATGCCCATCAGAGGCTGCTTTTACTGAAGGCATCAGAGGATTAGGTCCTTAAGAATTATTTTCCACCCTACCAGTGTCATGTAATATCACCTTAGGCTTACACCTGCTGTATATGCAGGACCTCAGGGCTGCAAAGGGAAAAACAAAGCTCATGCAGGGGAGGAAATGTGGGGGATAACTGTAGTGCAAAGGTTTTCTTGCTATCAAATGCTTGTGTATCCACCCTTCTGGAAAGAGAGGGGGAAAATCTGTGGTCAGTGCCCTCTGAGGGCCTGCTGCATATGGGACAGACAAAATAGAAGCAATTTCTAGTGGAGAAACATGACTCTTACCCAAAATCCCACCTTGTTGGCAGCCAAAATGGCCTGTGTTCTGCAGGGCACCAGCCAAACTAAGCAGTTGGAAACACAAGGTTTCTAGAGCAATCTTTATCCTGCAATAGGATTTCTAGGAGGGAGGGGAGTAGGGGCAGGATCCCAAAGCAAACTTCTGTGCAGCCAGCCTTGCAAGGAATCGTGCTCTTTGAGCAAGTCGGAGACAAAAGCAGTAGAAAGGAGGGTTGTGCATGGACAGAGCTCCTTTTTCAAAGGTAAGACTGAGAAGAAGAAACTTACTTTTTCTCTAGACATTCCACATACTCTTTCTTCTTCCTGCGACTCTCCTGAGCAGAGATCTGTGAGGGGGGCAGCCATCATAGAGGAGTCAGTATCAGAAGCCTTTAGACATTGCTTTGGGGCTTCTTCATCTTGTCTGTTCCCTGCACACACAGCACCCTAAAGATAAATGGGGAAGTCGCCTTCCATTCTGCCATTTCTGCTGGTCTCCAGGCCAAAACTGGGAAGGATTGATGCTGTAGGTACACAGCCACAACCATTTCTTGCAGCATGCCTGTCCCCCCTGCCGCTGAGAGCATCTTTAGGGTTGCTTTGAACACCTCTGACTCACATGGGTACGTGCTGTGGTCATCTGGTTAGATTATGCCCCAGACCACTTCTGAGTCACTAGGTGACTAATTCAGGGTCTCATCATTTGTCCCAGGGGATGCTTTCTAATCACAGTCTGAAGTCTCACAGTTTTTGCCTGACTAATGAGCTTTGTGCATCACTCATCCTGCACCATGCAACGGCTCGTTTCCCGGCCTCCACAGCAAGGTCTGACCAGGCTGATTTGTCTGACCTTAGCTTGGGGGTTCCATCCCAGGCCACGCTTCCCAGGTACAGCTGCATGCCCAGCATACATTGCAGAAATGCCCCATGGCACCATTTTTGTGGGCTGGGAGGCTTGTTCCAGAGTACCAAAGGCAGGATCCCACCTTTTCTGAGCAGCACTGCAGCTGAGCATGCTCTGGAATCATGAGAGCTGCACGATTACATATTTTGTAGTCACCTTATTCTTGATTTTCCTCCTGACCCTCTTCAGTGCTTTCTCCTCTGCTTTGGTGAGGGGCAGCTTGGTAGGAATGGGGTAGCCCTCAGCAACCAAGGTGCGTTTCTCCTCTTCAGTCAAGAGCAGTGGGCCAGAGGTCCCTTGTAACTTCTGAAACAGACAGACAGCAGCCATCATCATCAGCAAGGAGCTCTGTCCCATCAACCTGATCCTGGAGGCACAGCTCAGCAGTTGCCTTCCTCTTTTACTTGGGAGGGCATCTGCTCCTTCAGAGTAAGGCTGCCTACACACTGGCACTGCAGGACCCTGACAAAGAACTGGGTGATGTTTATGAGAATTCTGTTATTCCCTTCTCTTTCTTTAACCTCCTCAGAAAATCCTGCATTGCATAGGCTGCATCTCAAAGTACGGGGTGAAAGACAGCACTTGCTAAAGCAGGGTAGCTGCTGGTAGGCACTGTGTAAGACTTACTGCACATCTCCTCACTCCTGTGATTCCTATCCTGTCCCCAGTCCCTGTGCTAAGGCATTGCCTTGCCAGAGCATTTCAGGTCAGAGACCTGAACAAGAGCAAGATCCCTATCATGAGCCTTGGAAAGCCTCCAGCTCCTTCTGAGCACCAAGGAGCCCTGTGTCACAGTGGCATCCTCCTTCCTCCTTACGTGTGGTGCTGTGAGGAGAGGTGAGGAGGAGATGGCAGTAGAAGATCGAGCAGCAGGTCGGGCTGGGCTGGAGGGAGGCAGGGACCGGGGGCTCTGAGATCCATCGCTGTCACTGCCATGGCTGCTGGGAGGAGTTGGAGGCATCTGCACCAGGTCATCTACTAGGAAATAAAAGGAAATCAAGTCAATGACTCTCTTGTCAGTCTGTTAGTACAGGCATAAAGATCTGGGCAGCAATAGGGAAAGACATTGCCATAACAGAGGACTGAAAAGATGGTGATGAGTGGTGATAAGATGGGTCTGAGAGCAAGGTTGGACTTAGCACTGCCCAAGACAGGAGTGAGGCTGACCTCAGATGTGCTAAACTGGAACTGCAGGAGACAGGGAGCTGGCAGGGGCTTTGCCAACACACTAAAGTTATTTACAAAGCAATAAGTTACTCCAGTGTCAACCAAAAGGGAATACAAAGCCTGTGATATTTTGCTCGCAAGCACAGGAAGCTCTGTAAGAGAAGAGCTCTTCCAAAAGCACTGCAGGGTTCACACACTTGCCAGCACACTTGATCCAAAGGGGCTCCGGTCACTCAATTGGTTTCCAAGCACTTGAAAACTGTCCCCACTTTGTACTGGAGAGCCCTGGGGCCTTCACGGAGGTGGGAATATGCCTAAGGAATGTCTCTCTGCAGCAGTGGGAGTTCCTATAGTGCTTTCATTTGTGCATCGGCAGATTTTCAGATGCTTGGGTTTCTTTCAAATTAAACTGGATCCTGACTTTCCTGACTTTCAGATGGTTGGTTTTGGATAACACTGCAGTCTCTCTGAGGATTTTAAAAGCTCTCTTGCATATTTCCAACACTGAAGTAGCCTGGTTTGCCTGGGAGTCCCTGTATGAACAACTCTGTGTGTGACTGCTGGTCCAAACACTGATTTGAGTTGGAACAGCGCAGCACTCACTCCTCTACTGGACTGTGCCTCAGTGCTGCCTTGCATGGCATTGCTCTCGGGTATTATCTTTTCTCACTGTACAGTAATGATCTATATCTGAGTAGTATAGAGGGAAGTATGTTGACCAGTAAATTCTATCTTCTTACCTGTAGGTACATTTATAAACTGGTTCACCTCTTTCGGTTCAGCTTTGATCATAGGTGCTGGAGTCATTTCTATGGGAGTCTGTGGAAGAGAAGCAGAAAGTGCTCTTGGGTGCTGCCATCTCTCCTGCCCAGAGGGCTCTCAAGTCACTGCTCCCCTGCTCTCTGCCCTAAAGCAGGCTCTCACCACATGTAACAGAAACTAAGAGTCCAAACATAAGCCACCATGGCCTGTGTTGCTGGGCATGCAGAGTGCAAACACGTGTTTGCAAAGGAAGAGGCAGTGGCTGATGGAGATGCTGCCAAGCAGTGCACTGAGTACCTCCAAAAGGGAGATTACTTTTATCATTGGCAATCTGCTAGACCCAGACAGTGGAATTTAAACCAACCTATAGATTACCCTCTTTGATCTGCCTTCATTAGAAAAGGGAGAACAAAGACTGTACAGAAACAGCAACAGAACCACCCCTGTCCTGCTTACATGATTTTCACCAGGGCTGCTGGGCAGCTGGTTCCAATCGCAGGGGACTGAGAGTTGAATAAAGAGTAGATTTATTCCCATCTGGGCTGTGCTGCCCCTCAGCTCACCAGTCCCCAGCCCACCAGCGTCTGGGGGAGCTTTTACACTAAACAGACACACTGCAAACTCCTCCAGACTGTAAATACAGCTGAGAGAGCACCATAGGATGGCTGCTGAGCATACAGAGCAGAGCTCCGAGGGCACAGCAAGTTCAAGCTGTGTAAATAATGGAGGAAGTTTGTGCACAGTTTTGGCTGGAAGTACCCATTTGTTTTGGATGGTTGTTTAAATGCGAAGATGCTCAGCATGAGTGAAAAAAGGAAGTGAACCCCAGAGATGCTCTACTGTTATCTACTGAGCTGCTGTAAGATAGCCAGGGTCTGTGTGAGATGGGTCAGACTTTTCCACTCAACATGGTTGGTCTGAAGACATGAACCCCCAACCTAGGCCCATCACCAGTGGCATAAGTGAGCCTCCTCCAGACAAACAGACTTCTTAGGAACTTAGATATCACCAAAAGACTTGGACCCTTTATCTTAGAAATCATGATTCCTGCTGCGTCATAGGAAAAAGCAAAGCAGGATCTGGAGTGGAACCTCCACTTCCAGTGAACTGATAAAGTGAGAGGCCATATGATAAGCCCAAGGCCATGAAAAAGGCAGTGGCAGAGCAGGAGTTATACTGAAGAATCGTGGGGTCAGTGGCATCACGTTTAATCGACACTGTTCTCTGAAAGATTAAAATAAGCCGAGTGGCTACAGAAATACTGGTAGATTGGAGGCCTTCAGCACATGCAAGCTAAAAAGCCTTTGGCTTTTGTGCCAAGGGAATATGCTTGCATTTAACCAAGATTGTAAAGCATTCTGTGATGGAGAAAAACTTCCTTCCACCGTTTGCTCTGGAAGCATGAGCTGTGTTGTAGCTTAACTGCACGAATCAGGAACACAGTTTTACCTAGCATCAGCAGTGCTGCTCCTCTGACTGCCATTTCATGAGGAGAATGAAAATAATGCAGTATCTGGGCTTTGCATCACCTTCTCCTGTCTGTCAGCAGCTAAATCCCCTAGCAGGACACATGGCAGGGCCTGCATCATCAGGGGTGCTGCTGTGTTAGAGCCCAGCTTCCCAACGGATCTTAGATGGGCTCACCTCCTCGGGGACTGGCAGTCTCTGCAGAGGGTTGAGGTTCAGCACTGGTATGGAGCTGGCAGCTAGCTGGGACTCAGGCAGGTCTAGAGCCAGGTTCTGTTCCTGTTTCACCATGATGGAGCAGAGCTTGGGCCCCAGTGACCACACTCCATTCTCCAGCTCTGAAACATGCACAACATGAGAGTCAAACTCCAGCAAGAACAGGACAAGAGAAATAAAAAGCCATGCAGACAGCTTCCCCTCGTCTGGTGAGGTTGCCTTTCTAAGTTTAGCACTGTCATCACACAAGCATGTGCAGGCCCACAACACAGAGTACAAAAGGGAATGAACCCCCAGCGTGCAGGGAGCAGACAGAACAGAGCCAGAGGGGTTGTGGCTCTGCTCTAACTGTGCAGCCTAAGCGCTGGAGGAGAGCTGTGGGGTTTCTTCCCTCAGTGATGTCTCAGTCTCATCTTCTGCAGCTAATTTCTATTTAGAGCTCAGTAAGAGGAGAATGCAGGGCTGTTGCTTCTCAGGCAGCATGGCTAGCATCACAAACCTGCCAGAATAGCACCATCTTCGTGCTAGTGAGCTGGTGAGAAGGCAAGCATAACAGCAGTGAAAGGCTGACAGTGCTGCTTTGATCTCCTGCCGATGTTGTGACAGGTATCAGAGCTTTGTTGCATGACGGGAGAGGAGGAAGGTCCATTTCTGTGGAAGTCCAACGCAGCATTTGCTTGTGAGGCTACTCCCGTGTCTGGTCCCCTTAGTCTTACCTCCTTTATTGTGTGCTGCTCAGGAGCCCTACTGCCTATAGGTGTGCCTTGCTGTCATTGCTTACAGGGACAGAAGCAGCAGTGAGAGGAAGGAAGTGTCTTAAGAGATGCGAATGGAGCTGTTGGCACACTCTGCTCACCCCCTGCCTGCTCTGTCCTATGTGCATCTGTGGTGTGAGCCTGGCTTGTCACTGGAATCAGAGATCCCAGGAGATGGGATTCAGGCAGTGGTAGATAAGCTGCAGCTCAGATGGGAACAAAAACCTGCTAGGCAGGAGAGCTGCCTGGGCTCTGCTCTGAAGTTTAGCTCCCTTCATTGCTCTTCAGACTTCAGCCCACCAAAAAGTTACTCCTCTACTGGCCTGAAGTATGCATCCTCCTCCCTAACCCTCTTTTCTCCTCTTCTCCTTTTTATCTGACAAGCAGAAACTCATTTAGCTTGACAAAGGACAGACTAAGTGTGTCACCAGACAGTGTCCTAGTTGGCTGGATATGAGACCACAGTCAGGCTTAATCCCTGGCTCCTCTGCACTACTCTCTGAGTGCAGCACTCGGGGATGCTGCCCAGCTGCCTGCTGCTTAAAGCAGCTCTGCAGCACAGGTCTCAGTTTAGATGTCCTAGCAAGAGGAGAGGGTGAAAAAGGTCCTACTCAGCTCCAGAAAAACCTGCACAAAGGAGCACAAGCAAGTAGCTGTTCCTGTGGGAGCTGCCACCTGAACTAAACTTAAAAGAAGCTTAACGTCATCTTTCCCCTACTCAGTCTCTGTTGCCATCAAGAGAGGGCATGACAGAATCCTGCCTCTGGCTTTTACTTGAAAACAGTGGTGTTAAAGCTTGGACAAAAATTGTATCAGCTAAGACAGTGCTGCCCTTGCCAGTGGAATATTTATTTGGTCAAACACTTTTTATTTTGCTGCCTAGAGGTGTCTCTAGCAGAGGTTCATTCTGGGCAACTGGACATCTTCAAGCACAGACATGAGTTCCTGTGGCTGCTCTGTGTGCTGGACAGCAGCTACCCCTAGTATGCAGATAAGCCTTTTCTGACAGAAGGAGGTGAGGTGTTAACACAGCCACAGGTGTTTGCAGCCACAAAATGTGGACTGACATCTTCTGCCTGGTCACAGAGACGAGGGACATACAGATGTCTTCCTGTTTACCCCACTGGTCTAGTCACGTTCAACTAAACCTGTGTCAGTCCTGACAGATGGTTGTCTGACTCGATCTTACCCTTCTGAAAGGTGGTGAAGAATCCACAGCTTCCTCCATTGAATCTCTTCTACAGTTTCACTATGCCCACCACAGGAATGTTTTGCCTTCTGGCTAACCTGAAGTTGTCTTACTTTGATTTTAATCTTCATCTTCCTCATCCTTTCTGTTGCAAAGCTCTGTATTTCCCTTTTTCTCAGAGGCTTGGGGCATTCTCTGCCTGGGAGGGCTGCTGCTGAAGCAAGCTGATAGACAAGGGAGAGCAGACCACCAAGGGCTCTCCCTGTGCAGATCTGACCCGACAAGAGAGCAGTCCCTCAGTCCAGACAGTCAAAGGGGCAGACACCCAAATACATATGCACTGTCCTCCCATTTCCTGTCTACATTCTGACCCTGCTCTCTTTCCCACCCTCGGAGATTTATCTGGGGAGCAATTGGGTTACAGAATCAGAAACACATCAGGGGGTCAATGAGGGACTGAGAAGAAGACATTTTGTGCAGATACATCTGTGTTCTGCTGCCTGAAAAGATGTTTCAGAGGTACAGCCAGTCTGGAACCATTGCAGGTTTCACACTGTGTTGGTGGGTGAGGCATGCCAGGAAGCTCATCCCCTGCTCCAGATACTCTGTGTATAATGAAAAGAAGTAATGGCTGAGAGACATCCATAGCTGCCCTGGATTGAGGAGGTGAGGCACAGAGCAGGACCTGTATAGGTGTGCAAGCACCAGCCTGAGGCTGGTCCAGCACCCACTGTCTTTGCTCCCCCTGCTCCTGGCATCAAACCCCACCCTGCAGAACTTAGAGCTGGTACTGAGAACCAAAGCAGCCAGTCTGCATGTGCAAACCATCTGGAGAGCAGACTCCACTGATAAGCAGGGTCACGATGCACCCAATGGCTTGCCCTAGCTGACCTGCGTTAGTGGGAACCATGTGGGAAGGGGCAGGACTTGGAAGTGTTTTGGAGTTCTGCAGAAAAGCTGGGAGAAAGCTGATAAATAGCAAGTCTCAGCCAGCTCCAAGCCTAGACAGAGCCCAAGCATTCCTGAGGAGCTCTGCAGACCAAGCAGAGCTTGCTTAATGTCAAGGAAAAGCCATTTCTGGGTAATTAATTTGAAATGAATGTCTAAAAGGAGTGAGACTGGATGGAGCTGTGCCAAAAGGACTGCGCAGTGTTGCAAATACTGGACCTGACTCAGGGCTACACTAGAATATGACTCACATCCAATTATGAGTCAAGACAGCCCTGGAAAGATGGGTTGAATTATCCCACTACAGGACTAGGATAGAGGCATAGATACCTCTATACCTGCCACATTAATACTTGGCCTTAACTCCCCGTATAGAGGTGATCTGCACTCTCTGAAAGCAAGCACCAGGTGCATCTCAAGCTCTCCTGGGATACGCACTGTACATCCTGTGATGGCCTCTGCCCAAGGATCAGTGTCACACTTCATACAAGAGAGTCATGGTCTTGCTTTGGAGACACTGCAGCTGAAGCTGGGGCATGTCCAGACACAGAGGAGAGGAACAGAAATGTTGACAAGTGTCTCAGGGAGAGTCCCAGAGGTAGCTTCATGTAGGCAGACTTAATTTCACTGCCTTCTATAAACTCATGCTTTTTGCTTCTCCCATTACCAAGCCTCATCTTCTCATATTCATATGCAGGGGCAAAATAGGGATGTGTTTATTTGTTCATGCTGGTTTGTTTTCTGTTAGTCGCCCGGCTGCCTCTTTGGGCTCAGTGCCCTCCAAGATCATATTGGGACTAAACCTAAGGAAAAAGGAATGCAAATGGAAAGCTTTTTTTGACACAAGGCAGAGCTTGCTCGGCCTGCTACAAGCCTGTCTCCCAGCACCGCCCTGAGTGGCCCCTAACTGATGGCTGCACCTTTGCAGGGGTCAAAGAGGCAGTGGATCAGCTCCTCTCCTTCTGCCTTGTCTTTTGTACCAGACAGCTGGGATCATTCCCGGCCATGAGAGGGAAACCTCTGTCCCAGGTCTCACTCTCGCTCAAAGGAATGGCTTTCTTTTGTGTATACTGAGCCCATGCCACTGCTTTTTCAGGCAGCCTGGTGCCCATCAGCTGTTGGGACACCCACACAGTCCCACAAATTACAGGACTCTCTGCAAGGACGGCTCTAAAAATATCCAACCATCATAAATTATCCTGAAATGAATTGTTTTAAAAATAGGCTTTGAAATGACTGCTCCTCTTTGTCTCCTGCTAAAAGATCTGCTGGTAAAGAAGCCACTAAGCTTTCCACATGTACCAGCACTGGTTGCAGCCAGAAACTCATGCTTCCTATATTCAAGCCAAACCCCTGCTGCCTGATGCCAAAACAGACCTGGATCTACGGCATTCACACTCAGGTTTGCAGGATCCTTATGAGACATTGCCTAGTGCTTGCTAAAAGCTGGCAGCACATCCAACCACAGCCAATTATCATTGCCCAGCAAAGGAGCAATGTGGCTGTAAGAGTGCAAACTGAAGGAAAAAATGTGGGCTGTATTTGACAACAGTGGATTAAGCCCAAGGAACTGCCAATTTGTCCTTATACATGGAAGCAGCTGGAGCCTCTGCTAAGAGATGTGCCCAAAGCTGTGCAGTGTGCATGTCTCACGCTCACCATTAGCATTATCTTCGGTCTTGACAGGCACGAGGGGGCTCTGGGGAGCAGAGTCTCCACTGAGGGAGTAGCTGTGCTCTGCCTGGATGCCTGGAGTGGGTGGATCCAGGTCCATATCCAGCAGCGGGTTCTTCTCAGCCAGTACTGGGTCATCAAAGAAACTGCTGAAGAGGTCGTTGGAGAAATCCTCCATGTTGTCAGAGAAGTGATCCAGGTTCTCTGAGAAATGCTGAGGGAAGACAGAGAGAGAGAGAGAGCATTTGTGTCAACTCCAAGAGGGATCTGAGAGCCTTCCTCTGGCTGAGAGGCAAACCTCTGCCACAGCCTTTTTTTGGATGAGAAAAAGCAGCTCTTATCTCTTACCTCCATCAGTTTGATAAAACCACCTTGAATTAAGATAGAAAGGGCCGTGGTGCTGTACATCTTCTCTGCCTGTTTATCTATGCTACAAACACTCATGCAACTCTTCTGTATTCTCACATCTCCCCCTTCCTCTGTTGTACCTATCTTTGGCTTCCTAACATCACTTCACTATGACAAGCTGAATAGAGTGCAAGGCAAGAAATCCCTGTGATAACAAAATGCAAGTGTGGCAGAAAATCATCATCTTCAGCACCTGTCCTTGGTGACAGACGCTTTCTCATGCCCTCTGCCAGCAGCAGTAGGCACTCTGATGCCCCAGAGAACATTAACCCAGCTGCTGATTTTTGTCAGAGATAAAAAAAAAAAGATCAGTTGGCTCGACATAACAGGAAGACCCCCTGTTGTATTTCATTTCCTCTGGGATTTCACAGCCCCTCTGTGGACCATATGAGGCTGTCCTCCAGCCAGATAATGCCTGTGAAATTCAGCTCCCCGATGAAGTTTAAACACTACAGATGGGCTGCTAACAACAAACAATCATCCCACTAATCATTCCAGCAACAGTCAGTAAATCTGGCCAGTGCTGCTGCAGAGCTGGGCTCCTGATGCTATAGGGAACCTGTTTCCTTTGAGGCATATCCTCCTATTCAGAAGTCAAATCACTAAGTTTTCCATTTGCTACAACAAAGCATTGGTTGGGCAGGGAGAAAAATGGTGGTTGCCAAACACCAGCTGAAAAATTATCCCATTTGTTGGCAGATTGACACTTCTGGCTCAGGGAGAGGAAAGAAAAGACAGATACATTCAAGTGACTATATTACACAGACCGAACTGTGTAACTTAAATGAACTGGAGAGCTCGGCAGACTCAGACTAGGTCCCCCCGCCTGGAAAAGCATCTGGGTGGGCAGAAAAGTATTGAAAGCAGCATACTGAAATACCAAGAGCAACAGGGTATGGATGAGAGAGAGGGGGCGAGAACACACGTCCTAGACTGGAGATATGAATGCCAATGAATTCCATTGTGAGAGCTGAGCTCAGGAAAGAGCATGGGGTGTGTGCAGCGCTAGGACGGAGGGAGGAGTTGGCCAAAGGACCCCAGATGCTGCAGCCTGTAGGTTCCTGCTCCTATTTGTTTTATCTGAGCACAGTACCACTCTGTCAACATTACGCTGGCTGTCAGAGGGTTGGGGTAAGGCTGGGGAGTGAAGCTGCTGAACAGACCCACACTTCTCACCAAGTGGGGGAGGGAAACAGTGCCCTTCACCCTCCAACTTCACCCCTCAGTCACTCAGTGTAAAAACTCAGATGTCCACAGAGCATGCTGGAAGTGGGAGGTCTGACTCAAGGATTCTCTCCCTTTGCTTCCTTCCCACTTATCCTATCCTCCCATTGCCAGTAGCAGCAGCCTGGGGAGGGCAGACACTACGTGTGTAGGCAAGGTGGAGAAGGCACACTCATGCTAAATCCCAGTGTCGAGGCCCTCCCTAGGATATCTGGGCTGAAGTTTTCTCCACTTGTTCCCATGCCGGAAGCAGAGCTGGCAGAATTGCTTGGTAAAACCTACCCAGCCATTTACAAGTTGCCTAGAAGCATTTCTGACCTTGAATCAAGCGACAGAAAACATCTCCCATCTGTGCTGAACACAACTGTTTCTCAGAGGGAGCTGAGTCAGCAGATGGAACTGGGTTAGATATTTATCTTAAAAAGCACTGGAAAACCAGGGTTTGTCCTATCCTACAGCACGGAGGAGTAAAGAGTTTGGAGCCTTAACCCCAGAGAGTGCCTGCTAATGTAGCAGCTGTTCTTTGTCTTGCTTTCTGTAAACAACACAAGCAAACACAGGATGTGAATACGATAGCCTTACGGTAACGGCGAGAACACAACCACAGAGAAGTGAAGGGATTCAGAGATTTGGCTGCCAGAGCACCACGAGAGCACAGCAGAGCCAGGATCCAACAAGAGGCATTCAAATCAGATGCACTGTTTTAACTAAAACTACAATCACCTTGGAACCCTGGAAGAGGAGCAGAGCTGGATGGACAGCTTCAGGGAGAGCTGTGACTGCCACATGCTTCCCATTTCTTTCACAACTGTGTATTAACAAAGCCAGAGTGGGAGTGAAGAGAGTCAAGAAGGTGCATTTATGCATAGTTCCACATACTATCTTTTAGCAGTATCCCACCCGTGCTTAGAACAAGGACCTCTCGGTCAGTCAACAGTCTTCCTTCTCATTGTAGGACAAACCTGGAGGTAAGAGATATGTCACTGTCACTCTGAGACATAAAAAAATCTCTCCAGCAGCACCTATGAGCTGAGTAATGAGTGCAAGGAGCTGAGTATTGGAGCGTTAACCATACGCCATTACACCTGCCATAGGCATTGGCAGGAGTAATGGCGTATTTCTGGTTCTTCTTTAAGCCACCACACAGCAGCCTTCCTGGAGGACCTCACTGCTTGGAAGTGAGGATGACGGCAACGCTGTTTTCCCAGAGATGTTCTCCCCAAAGAGATGGAGACCTACAGCACAGTATGGGAAAAACATGGGTGATAAGCGAATCCAGACATTTTGGGGCATGTAGCCCAGTCTAGGCTCCTGGGTCCTATCCTCCAGTGCACCTAAATACTGGCAAAGCCTTCTTATCGAAGCAGCCGCTCTTCAGCTCTCACCAATCATACATATACCGTTCCAAAATTTCCAGAAACAGAGGGTGGGAAGAAGGAAGCTAGCCTATAAGATTGGGAATAACTATGGTTATTGCCAAAGAGGGCATCAAGCATACTCAAAGAGGGAGAGCATCTAGAGCTGTCACAGAGCTGGAGGTCACTATTTCACTCAAAGAAGGTGGCAAGAGGTAGAGGCAAGCAGAAGGCAGTAAAGCAAACAAAGATAATTACATGGCTTTGTAGCTGGCTATATGCACAACAGAAACTACAGGCCAAGCAGGAAGCTAGCCATCACAGCCCATGAAGACTGCTGTGTCTCTTGGGTTGGCTCTGTTCTCTCTTGATGACAACAGGTATTATTAACTTTAGATTCCTGATTAGTAAAGATAGCCATGCATGCATGCAACCACATGGTAACAGGAAAATGTGTCCTCTTGTCCAGATCCAACTGTGATGGGCATAATGAGGAACTGCCCAGAGCTTATTTTGGATAGATGCCATCAAGATGGCTGCTAAACAGATTAGATCAAGCCTGCTAACCCAGAATATGGAAACTCTGTCCCACCCTCATTGGGGGAGCTGCTCCTATCTGGCAACATTCAGAGAAGGCTTCAACTGTGGTCTTTCTTAATGCACATGAGAGAGAAGGCTCCATGGAGCTGCACATCCCAGGGTATGGTGTCTCAGGCCTGTGCGGATCGTGGCACAGCATTGAAGGATCAGTGCTCTAAGTTCCTGAGTGATAAACAGAAGCAGGTTTATCACCTGACCAAATGGAATGTAGCTTTCTCCTGGCTGGAAACTCACATGCCAAAGGAAGTGCTGGGCAGCCACTAGTCCTCCCTTCTCCCTCACAGCTAATGGCCTTCATGTGCTGCCAGAACAGACTGTGCTGGGCTTTGGGAAGACTTTTGCCAGTGCTGTGACACTTGTTGGTTCAAGAAAGAATCCACAGGATTCAGACATGAATGAAGGTGGAATGGACAGAGAGTTATGATCAGAGCAGGGTGATCCTCTCACAACCTTTTCAAGGTTCTCTCCTTGAAAGCACCTTCCAGCCAGGAGATCAGTCAGCTCCAGCTCCTCAGAGGTGGCCAAGAATTTCCAGTTGTGACAAAGGACTCTGCAACTCTACTGAGATCCTCCTTTAAGATATCTCAAGTAGCTTTCACACAGATGGGCCTGGCTTAAGGAAGGGAGACCAGTCAACTGGGAAACATGATCATCACCATCCTGTCCCAGAGGGAGCGGGTGTGAAGTGTACTGGGGGAAAACAGCTTCCAGATGGGATGGGAAGCTCACAGCACAGTCTCATTTTGCATTATTCTCTCTTGCTATCTCCCCCTCCCTTTCACACCCTCCTTCCTTCTCTTTCTAACTATGCTCCAAAGCCAAGAAATAGCACGAGATGTGTTTCCAAAGCTGTATTACCAGTGAGCGGTCAGGAAGGGGGCAGCCAAGGGACAGAAACGCAATGGCGAGGATGTGCTGGATATCCTGATCTAAGCCCCACTTCTGGCTGCCCGTCCCCCAACATCAGTTCTGGGAGGATGGGGAGGCAGCACCCAAATGGGATGAGCCAGCATGTGGAGGTATGGGGCAGGCAATGACCACCGCATCCCCGGGCCCAACAGAGAGCCTTAAGATGCTCTGGTGGCATAGGAGAATCTGCTGGGGATGAGCCCACCTCAGCCATGGGGAAAGAGTGCAAATCTGTCAGCTGCTGGTTCTTGCTCCCTCCCACTCCTGGTGACTGACATAGGCACTGACTCTTTCAAACATATTTCCACCACATGTTTTCATCCTGACCTCATGCTTAGGGTTGTCTAAATAGCACACTGTATGTGCGTGCGTGCACTCCTCATTTGAACACCCTTTCCTGTTGTACAACAGTTATCCTGGGAGCTAATGTAAGGCACTCAGATATTCCAATGCAAGTTCTCCATTTCCCCCCACCCAGAGCTGGCATTATGCCTCCAGGGGTCCCAAGAGACATTAAGCCTTTTCCCCTGCCCCACTGTGCATGGAAGGCCTTGAGGTGTCATTTTTGTAGCCCAGTGGCACCACACATGGCTGAGGAGGGAACGGTTTCCTCTCCCTGGATTCACTTGTCTGTGGTCACCCTGGCTGCATTTATCCCTCCTTTTCTCTTTCACACTTCCATCCTTGGACTGTGACTTTCCCCTTCCCACCTCCAGCTGAGTTGTTTGGAGATGATCTCCCGTCAGGATCAGCCTGGTTCTCACAGCCTCCCTGCTCCCACCACAATGGTCTTGCTCCAAAGAGAACGCGGCAAGGGGCTAATCCAGCTGGGCGGCAGCCCAGGCCCAGGAGACGAAGGGCCTTTGCAGGTTGGAGGTTGTGCTCGTGCTGGCAGGCGGTGCACATGGGGAGGGGATTCTTGAGTTTTCTCTTTTCTTTTTGAAAGCATTTTTCCTCTTTGCTTGCCAAGATAAATCTCCTGTCCCAGCTGTGACATCTGCATTTCCCTTCTCTGCTTTCACTAAGGAATGAAGCCCCCTGCACTCCAGCTGCACAGCCGAGGTTTCCTTTACATTCCAGGAAAGAAGAGCCCGTACACTCCAGACAGTCCTTCTGCTCTCTTTAAAATACAGTGGATTCTAGACCTTATGAAAGGGAAGATCTTGACAGTGTTAACAAGATCCAGGCAGGATGGGCAGGATGCTGCGCACACTTCTCACAGTCTAGTCAGTGCATGTGCACCCCAAGGGGCACAAGCCATCAGCCAGCCAGCTCTTGGCTCTCTCAAACCCCTCTGTGCTGCTTGTATTGCTCTTGGTCTCTCCCCTCGCACACCACAGCTCTCTGCTGCTATCCCATTGCCTGGATAGCTTGCCACTGACCAGCTACCCCATTGCTTTCTGCATGGCATGGCTGAAGCACCCAAACCATCTGCTAACCCCACTATTTCCCTCCAGCAGCGGAGCAGCACTCTGCAGTCCTCAGAGACTGTCACCAATGCCTGAGTCACTGGTCTTTATTTGTCAGCTTCCCTGCCACCCAGCCTCCAAGTGATGGGTTTGATTGAACCTGATTTGGAACCAGGCCCAGAATTTACTGCTGTCCGTAGAATAACGCAGGAGAAAAAGGAGAGGCTATGGCCACGGTGACGTGCTCTCCACAGGCCTGCTGTGCCGTTACTTCTGCCTCCTCAAATCAAAGGTGCCACAAGCCCTCAGTGGCAGCAGCCACCATGTCCCCAGTGCTTTGTGAGGTCCCAGCAGGGCTGAGGCACAGCTCACTGTGGAAACCTTCTTCCACCACACATCCGCGCCAAGGACCTGGATTTACAATTTCCAGAACCAGGCGCCACAGGACCTAAGGAGAGACGACAGAGACTCGAAACACAACCGGAGGAAGGCGGCTGAGGGCACGACGCTCTAAATACTGCCCTGAAGGGGATCAGCAGCACCGCGGGGCCGCGAAGGCGCCCTCCGCCATTGCCCGCCCCCCCCTCCAGCCCCGTGAGGCGCTTAACGGCCGCCGCGGCCCGCTTCCAACGGCCGGCAGCC